>JAZGTK010000226.1:0-105496 GCA_036877625.1 Ambastaia sidthimunki
GAGTATATAGATAGATAGATAGATAGATAGATAGATAGATAGATAGATAGATAGATAGATAGATAGATAGATAGATAGATAGATAGGTAGGTAGGTAGATAGATAGATAGATAGATAGATAGATAGATAGATAGATAGATAGATAGAAGGTAGATAGATGGATGGATGGATGGATGGATGGAAGATTGGTTGTCTAGTGACGTAATGTATTTATTTGTCTGTTTTTTATCCACACAGTATCAATAAGAGATAAATGTGAAATCATTGTGGAATCTGTTCAATCATTGGGCTTATCCAGATAATCCTCATTGATGTAACACGCACGGCCCCCATACCGTTATCTTCTAATCGTGTTCCTCCTCCTCTCCTCACAGCCTCTCAGAAGGGTGACGTTCTCAGTGGTGAGTCAAGCTCCTGATCAAGGCTGCTATGATAGTGGGGTGGAGGACTCTGAGACCCCCAGCAGCAAGAGCTCCTCGGGTCCCAGACTGGGATCTTTACCTCTGCCTGAGGATGGATATGAAAGGACGACACCAGAAGGAAGCGTGGGCGAGGAGGAGCATGTGGAGAACGGTAAAAGTTCATTTGTTGCGACAGGTAGATAGATAGCAGCGTTGGGGAGCGGTGATGCAATTTAACTACATTTTTCAATAGCGGGCTGCCTTCAAATAACTTCACAGAAAGATTCGCAGATCCTCTTGAGTTATTGCAACCATTTTACATCCTGTTCGTGGCAAAAAATATTTAGTTAAATACTGCTGTATAGATAGTAGTTAGGTTTAGTGTAAATGCATGAGTTCTAGTCACCGTAGATGTTGGTGGATGGATGGATGTTCTCCTACAGGATACACGTGAACTATCTCCCTCTCATGTTTATTTTCTCAGACCCCAGGCAGCTTCCTGACGTGGCTCTGACCGGAAAGTGCACACAAGAGTGCAACGACTTTGGTCACTCCGACACCTGCTGGATGCCCGTGCAGCCGTCACCACGGAGACGCATCGAACCCCCCCAACTCTCCACCTTTGCCTCGCCTGGAGACAACAACAACAACACGGAGGACGACAGCGACCGTGAGGAAGACGGAGAAGGAAGCACTGACAAAAGCAGCGGGGGAAGCGAGGAGGTCCGTGATTCGCTCGCGAACGGAGATCCCCTCGGAACGCTTAGCCGTCGGGACCGCAACAGAAACATGGGCGACCACAACCGGAACCTCCTGAATCGGAAAATGACCTCCGCGTCCTACGACACGTTCAGCAGCGCCGGTTTCGGACGTCGTCAGGAAGAAGAAGACTCGCACCCCCCGGAGGTCATACCACTCACGAGGACAGGGGGCGACTACAAGACCGCCTCGTGCCTCACTCTGTCTCGCAGGGAAGTGTACCTGTGAGCCTCGGCTAGCCTCAGGTGGGCAACAGTACAGACCCCCTGAGCGACTTCTTCATTGTGTGGGAGCTGGAGGATCTTTGAGAGACTAGCCCATACCTGTTCAGAACAGGTGTTTTCTCCTTGCCAAAAATTCATCTTATGTTCATTTCCCTGGATGCAAAATATAAGAATCAAAGTTGAGGAGAAAAAGCAAATCATCTTTTATTCTTTCATAAGCTTTGATGGACTTGGATGGCGTTGTACATGGCGGACGCTTGCATGTTAGGCCTCCTATAGGGGGCACCATGGGAATTGATAACTAGTGCTCTGTGAGTTTAACTCAACTAATTAGTTCACATAAAACATAATCCGGTCATAGACCAGAATCTAGACTAGTAGTCTATCTGTAAGGGTGAGGATGTGATGTCATAAAGGGACGCAAAATTCGTCTGATTGTGGAACATTACGGACATAAACTTTACCATGTAGCATCAGAACAAAGGAAATCCTAACAACTCATACGGTGATGCCTAAATATTTTAATCTAACTGGTTTCCTGTTGCCGTGCCAGTACAGTAATTTAATTACAGTCTCAATTACAGTAACAAAGAGAAGTTGTGAATTCATTCATGGATTACAGACTTTTAGAGAAAAAAGGTTCTTTTTTCATTTGTAAGGCTATTGGTTTTTTTTTTATACAAATATGGGAATATAATGCAGCTATCATCAGTGCTTCAAAACGTTCAACTGGAATTCATCACCATTTTGCTTCTGTAATGGAATAATTGTCACAATGACTGTTAAACTACTATCTCATCGGACCTCAGTGTTCAGTCAGATTACAAATACTGTGTACACAGCACAAACACACACATGCAAACACACACACATGCTTCAAAAGCGATTACAACACATACAAGGACACACATTTTCTGTCTATATCCATTTTTGCGCAGGTGTGTGTGTGTGTACAGGTGTGTATGTATAAAAAAACGGACAATTTTGGCATACCTGAGGTTTTTTGTTTGTTTGTTTTTAAGAAAACATTTTTTGAAAGTAGCTGTAGCATTTTTGCCTGCTTAATCTTCAACTAGTATATAAGACATGGAAGTGTATTTGAATAACAAAACATCTGTGTAAACTTCATACACGGGGCATTAAAAATGTTTAGATACATCTATACTATACTATAATCGAGGAATATACTGTATCTCATCCCTTTTAAGTAGAGCTCATATGTAAACCAAATTTCTTTAGCAACACTGCATGACAATAAGCTAATGCTTATTTTGTTAATAGGAATCAATTTTTCCGTTGTTTTTCTGAGGATGTATTCTCATTCAGAGAGGTGTGTGAGTGTGTGTGAATGATAAAGCGAGGTCAGCATGCAAACATGCCTTTCATGAATCGACGGAGGAAAGCAATCTTTATTTTAGCAAGAAATATCCCTCAAGAAATCACAAATGACACTCAGCAGTTTTCAAAAGCAGACACTAGGCAAATACCTGTATTTTTACCTGTAATTCAGTAAATAAGACAGCTTAATTAATGAGTGTTTATTTATCTTGTATGACAGTCGTGACCTGGGCTTTATGACGACTGGCATCTGAATGTCACCAAGCTTTGGAGGTTTAACATTTATGAGTTTATGAATGGCTTTTTTAGCTCTTGTTATGCATTGTAAGTACAATCTGATTGACAAAAACAAATTGACATGTATTTTAACAATTCTCAGGAAACTTGAGATTAAGTGTGTGTCTTTGGACCATTATCAACTCCGAGCTTTAGTCTGCGCTCCGTCTCAGATCGATTTGTCCTCACAAGGCCATAGTTTCAGAGCCTGTTTTCTTAACCCTCCCCTTTTAACAGACACATTGTACGTCTCGACGCTGTCTGGTGTGCGTGCTTCCCGGTTTCCCATGGCAAGAATCTCAGACTCACCCCTTTCACTTCACGGAACAGCCTTGGATCTGGAGCGCGATTGGTGGATTCCAGTCCATCTATGCCAAAATCTGTCCAGGTTTTCCAGTGTACCTGGAACCACTGGTGCACAAACTTACCTGTAAAAAAAAGACTAGCCCAGAACCTGCAGTTCAGTGCCTGGATGACAGGAATTTTTTGGAACTGGCCTACACTCCGTCGAACAGGGTTTGTGAAACTGGGATCAGGAGGACTCGAGAGAGAAAATCTGTCTTTGAAGATTGCGTGTTTCCTTTGCCAGGTTTATAGGCTAAATATGCTGTTATACAGCAGTCTGTAAGTAGTGTACAGTAGGGGTTTACGTGATACATAACCGACTATGTATATGAAATGGTGTGTCTTCTTTTTTTACTGCACGTTTATCTAACAGTTCAACTCACTTACTGCAAAATAGGGGGTGGGGTGGGGGGGTAACCTTGTGTCTAAAGCGTAACATTCACTTGAACTTTTTTATGAGATAAACACTGAACTCATGTACTCGTCTGACATCATCCATTTTACTGCTACCCTGTAGAGAAATGACCACTGAACTTTAACCTGAAAGGCATGTTGACGGTCTTTAATCCTGCACCCGTGAGGAAAATGTTTTCTTATTTCTCTGTTTTTATGCTATGTGAAAGAGGAGTTTTTGAAGCTCCCCTTCGTGGAGTTTATTGCATTTGTTATGACAAATAACAAATCAAAATGGGGTTGGAATGGTTTGACAGATTTGGTATGTGACATGTAAATGTTTGATTTTGACATTAAAACACCTTAAAACAGTGTTCTGTTTGTGCAGATATTTTTCATTTTTTAGTCATCAGCTTAAAGTGTCCAAAAAATCTAAATTTACTATTTTTATTTTTTATAGAATATTGCAGTGTTTATTACCAATAATGTATCTGGTGCACATCATTTTTTTATTAATGCGCCCTCATAATCTTTAGTCAAAAAACATTAATCTCCCCTACAAAACAACATGTCCCAGATGAATAAAATGTTTCTCTCAGAGGCAGGGCTATATACTGACAGTCCAATGGCCAGGCACTTTCTATCCCTCCAATGCCCAATGATCCAATCAATTTCCAAAAAAGTCCTGTCGTACAATTATTTTGTCATTCCAGAACCCATTTCACTCAGTTATGCGTCACCACAGACTTTACAAGAATCTGTTTGCCATTGAATTCCACACAGTTTGAATTGTGTAAGTGTCTAGTGTCTCTTGTGGCAATTCTGCTCCCTGCTGGTGAGGAAGAAAAAACACACTCATCCTACACTGGGATCTGGGCCTTGTCCCATGACATGTCTTTACACTGTTGGCTGGGGCCCAATTTTATAATTTGCCCCAGGCCCCATGAATTCCGGCAGTGACTCTGCCCCTAACCATAACCAAAATGACCACTAACAAGCCTTGACTTTAAATCAGATTGCTAGAAAGTGTTTAGACTCTAACCTAAAGGATATTGATCTAGGGAATATATTGTAAATCTCATAAAGTGTGACTCTGCATGTTGCCCTGGCTAATACCATGTTTGATCTTGGATTAAAACTGGTGACTTTTTGATCACATGTACAGCATACATTCTGCAGAGAAAAATCTAACTATTCACTCTAGTGTTTATAAATATTTATAATTGGTGTATATTGAATTTAGTCCACTGACAACATGTTGCATTTGAGCTTCTCAAATCTTTTTTTTAATACTTTTTTTTAATACTTTTTTTTATACTTTTTTTAATACTTTTTTTTATATGTACATTTTATGTGTGAGCTGGGTATTAAATGGGCACATAAATATACGTTTATAATCTGCATACCTTATACTCAGTTTCTTCCAAACATTGTGTAGATAAGTTTTATTTGGACAGCTTGATAAGAGTTAGACTAGATTTAGTTTTTTTTTCTCCATGTCAATAAGTTTTATTTTTTGTCTGACTACTTAGAAATCTAACAGCACATCTCTCCTCAGTAGCTACACAATCAGTCACACACGTAAACAGTGTAGGATGAGATATATGTCATGGATACACGATACAAGTTTATTACTTAGTGTCAGGGCTTAAGAACAAACTTATAACTCTGCATATGAGCGATATTTATAGCAGTAACCACTAATAATTCTGTATGTAGAAAAATACCAGAGCTGGTTGTGATTAAAAGATGAGAAAAAGATGATTAAAGCTAAGTTCTCTATTTCCTCAGATAGCTGTACCTACTGAAGCTACTTCCAGGTTTCTTTAAATGTGACAGAATGATAAAATGTAGAGATAATATGTATCTGCTCTTCAGTACTGGAGTTAAATGAAGCAGAAGTCCTGAACTGTTAGATTCAGCGTGTTGCTGTTTGAAGCAGCTGCGTCTGTGCTAAAGCTGGAGCTACTGATTAATGAAGATACTGAATGATGTAATAGAACATCTAAAATTCTGAGGAACGTGCCAGAATCAAAATCCAGGGACTCCCCCTGATGGCACTTTCAATGTGGCAGAGTTCTTTGAAGAACAGCTCAGGGAGGTTGTTAATTTTTAAATATTTTTACCATCCCAGTGGAACGTAGACGTGCTTCTCTGAATGCAGAAACATCTTGCTTACAATTTAAAAAAAGAAAAAACATGCTTTCTTTCACTTTTAGAGCCCCTTTTATTGCCAGTAGCTGAAGGGCATCATGGTTGTCCAATATTTAATAAAGAAAAAGATATTGTTTACGGTAAACAGACCGTCCATATGATCCATAAAACATGATACATAAAGATCAAAGGCAACCTCAGAAGAATATAGAATCTCTCTCTCTCTCTCTCTCTCTCTCTCTCTCTCTCTCGCTGTCTCTCTAAAGTGACCACAAGGTTAAAGGATGCCATGTTATATAATTTTATAAACTTGTTGTTGCTATTTATTGCCCTTTTCTTACTGTTTAAAACTGGACACCCGTCAGTTTATGTGGAAATCAAGCTGGAATTGGAAATGTGAAAGACAGAACAGTACATTTTCAGGGTGTAGAAATCATCATAACTGGTACATCGTAAAGAGATTTGCTGAAATACAGGTCAGATTTAAGTCATATTTCCTAGAGAACGAGGTAAGAAAATTCAGATTGAATTAATGGACATTAATCTGAATCCACCTAATCAGAAAATGGGCCAATATTTTATCAGTTTACTCAGCTGTCCAGTTTCATAACATTCAGGATGTTATGCCCTCAGGCTCAAGACTGTGATTAAACTACCCGTATAGTTTTTTTTCTACTTTTTCTGTTATTCAGAGGTTAAAGCGATTTTGCATAGCAAGCTACCACGCTAGCAATTTTTGATTTTAGGAAGTTTCTGTAACGTTTCTATTAAGTAACTAAACTGCTAAAAATATATTTTGAATGTTTTAGGAACGTTCAAATCGTCAATTTTTGTAGACGTTCTATTAACATGATTGTGTGGTTATAGGCATGCTAGTCAAACATTCTGTTTTTAAAATGTTCCAATACCTACTTAAGAATAAAGTTTATATAATATATAGCTTTAGAAAAACATTCTACTAACATTACTGCAAGAACTTTTTTGATAACTTTGAGAGAAGTTTTAGAGATCGTTATCCAACATTCCGAGAACGTTCCCTGTTAGCTATCCCTTATTGTATCCCTTGCAGCCTGTGTAGTCATAAAATTTGGAGGATCTAGGTATGCAAAACTAATGCCTCATGCTCACACACCATAATAATCACACACCAGACAAGACAAGATCCAAAGCTTTTCTAATTCCTAAGTGATCAGCAATGCAATGATCTTGGATACAATATGTCAGGCCTGTAAACAGCTAAAATTACAACCTGGATAAACACTGCTCCAATTATCCTGACTAGACATTTTTGGACAACTCAATTTTCTCATTAAAACTCCATTATTGACAAAATAGCCTCAAGCTACATCTGAGAGAGCTTCCTCTGAGACCACCACTTCAAACAGAAGAAACAAAGTGGTATCTTGTTTCTGCTCACGGATCCACATCTTACAAAATACAAACAACTCACTAAATCCTGTTAGTTTCATGACCTTAAACCATAAAGTGTTACAAAGTGAAGCATCAGCCACAAACATCAGATTGATTGTCAAAACCATTGCCTTCAATTTGCTCATACAGTACATACAAACAGGAGGAGTGTCTGGAAAGGCCTGTTCAAACTCATCTGGACTTCCTGACATGAGAGGACTAGAGAAAACCTTAGAAACATCTAGCCCTTTAAGGTCAGCTAAATAATTCAACTACAGGCCAATTACAGCCCCACCACAGACCCAGTCTTATGGAAGGTGAATATTATGTAAGGGCATGGCCAGAATAACTCAGACTGTTTCAACAAGGCTTTTAGAACCCTGGGCAGACATTTAACCTAACAGCAGGAGATCCTGGAAGATCACAGAATGAACAGGTTGTGGACCAAATCCGTTCATAAAGAAAAATCAAGAACCAGCCAAAACAGTTTTCTTGTTTCTTGCTGTTGACGACTTTCTATGTTTCCCAGCCAACAGGAAACATTCTCAGAACTTTGGCTAACATTCTCTTAAAGTTCTCTCAAAGTTATCAAAAACCTTCTTGGAGTAATGTTAGTAGAATGTTATATATTATATAAAAACACTAATTAGTTGTTAGTGGACCATTTTTAAAACGTTACACAATTAAAATTAAAAACATAACATTTTTCATGTTTGTTACTTATGAAAACGTTATGTAAACGTACTTACAACCTAAAATTGTTAGCTGGGACTGCACAGATTTAGAAGCATTTCTGAGGCTTTCTTAAAAGGATTCCATGTGTATGCATTAAAAGCTGCATTTGTTGTTCCCTGCAATGTCTTTTCTTCAAGCTCTTTTCCTGTGAACCCGGTTCCCAAAAGCCCATAAACTCAATAGCAGCCTCAGACCAAGCAGCAGTTATGGGTACTGGAGATCTAAGCTTTAACCTTAAGAATGCCATTAGATCATTCTTTAAGCCGTTTCTCACCACTAGCAATAGAAATTTCATAATGAGAAGTCAACAGAAGGAGAAAAGCACAAGTGAACCCTCAGAAGATTCACTAAAGAAGTCTTTATGAGCCATGATTAAAACCTTCAGTTCTAAATACAGTTCAGAGCATATGAGTGGGGCTTCTTTGAACAGCTAACTAGTGCACCTTACATAAGTATGCATATAACACAACAAAAGGCTGAATACAGTTTCTAATATAAAATGCTTACTGGCAGAAATGGCCTCAAACACAAAAGTAGAATGCGGTAGCTTTAAAAGCAAAGATGGGTCATAAAACTTTACATTTAAATTCAAAACAAAATGAATTTGATGAGAACTTAATTTGTTCTTCATGCTATTTCTGTTCAAAATAATATCTTAATGGCTTGAAAAAAGCAACATAAGACACAGGGACAATTCATTTGCCAGTCGTATTGTAATTAATGGCTATAATAAATTGTATATAATGGCTATAAAATATTATGTAATAGCTTTTGGTTACACAATATAAACACTCTGGATTACATGCAGGCAATAGTCAGCTATATTTTGTGGGAAGATTGGACTGTGTTAACAGGACAAGGGTGCTTTTTAAATATGTCTGATCGGGGCAAGTTGTCACACATTTTACGTTGAAAAACATGATCAACAGGAAGTTGCATTGACTTCATTCTGCCATAATCTGAGTTTTCCCATATGCCTACCAGGCCCTCAATTGTTTGCACTCTTTTAACATAATGCTGTGATTTTTATACGTGTCTTGGCTTTTATCAATTTCTGTCCACTTCTGAGTGACATCTAACTGCATATTGGTATATTTAAGTACATTTTATGGGTTTTACAGTTTTGCATTGGTAGGGTAGCACACACAGGAATTTGACATATGGTGCAGGCTGCAAGCTAAAGAGCTCATGGAAGCAGCTGTGTTTATTTTCTACTTCTTAAAATAGATAACATTAGTTATGCATCTTACAGCGACTGTATTTCTTCTTACTCTTAATGTTTTTTTCACTTAAGCAGTTATATTACTGAGGGCACTGGAGCACAAATAATAACATTAAATGTTAAACCTTAAACGATAAACCTTTCTGTACACTTCAAGTAAGTAGTCAAAAATGTCCCTAATAGAAAAATCATTTATATACAAGGCAGATTGTTACCCAATCAGACAGGAATAAAGTGGGTTGTTAAAGACCACAGCCCAGCTGTTTTCATCTTAAACTATGTAAATTTAATGTAAATGTATGATCTTCACATTAAATA
The DNA here is from genome assembly GCA_036877625.1 of Ambastaia sidthimunki. NCBI lineage: Eukaryota > Metazoa > Chordata > Actinopteri > Cypriniformes > Botiidae > Ambastaia > Ambastaia sidthimunki. The sequence goes on from JAZGTK010000226.1 coordinate 9,576, forward strand.
TCAAAGAAGCATATGGTGCCAGATGAAGAAACAGTGTTTGGTAATGAGAACTTACAGTATTATCATTTGCCTACATCACGTGTTACTTTTGCAAATCAACTTTTTTTTACATGAAATGTAATTTAAATAAATGAATAAACAATTATATTCACATTTTCTTTCATCTGCATCATGAGCAATAACATCACATGCGTCTTGTGAGTAAATGTAATGAGTCAGAGTATGGCTGCGTGTCAAAACCTAGTGCGCACCCTATCTAGACAGCATATCTAGACGGACCCTACCCCTACCTAGACAGCATTGTTTGCGCTTCAAAGCCGCTTTCGAGGTCGCTTATGTTGCTCTTTGAACAACATTGGCGACCTTCCTTTAAACCTTCGATCAGCGCTTTACCATGAAAGGCTCAGACATGTTGCTTATCTAGGTAGCTTAGTAGCATTTAAGACAGAGCCCGGACTTTGAACCCTCCTCTCCTCCGCTGCTTCCACTAGGAGGGATCGGAAGTATGTTGTCATGAAAAAAGGGAAACTCTTGAGATCTAAAGAAGATCGAAAGGACGAGACAGTGAAATCTGATGTTATGGCTTTAAAAGGACACAGATCGACTGTGTGGGCTGTGATCGCGCTTTTATTAGCTGTGTGCGCGGCTCATGTGACAAATAAACCTGCTTGTAAGTCATTGTCGACATTTGGACGTGTCGGTGTCTTTATCCGATAATTTATTTCCTTATAAACATACCAAATAAAACACATTTTTCGTTGTTCATTTGATAATTTCTGCTATTTTTGCCGGCTAAGCAGCTAGCAGCGGTGTTAGCTGGTTTCAGCGTATGCTAGCTGTTTGTCACATCGAAAAACAATTGCTGTGCATCCACGTATTTATTTATTGTTATTGGCTATACGGTTTGTTTGTGTTCATATTATGCAAGCCATCTGAAGTGTATACACACTTTCTGTCAGTAAGATGTTGTTTGTTATCTTAATCAGATAGTAGATTTTAGGTTTAGCATGATATGACTCATTGTATACATGCGTATAGTCACACCAGAAGCTTTACCGACAAATATATTAGAGGTTTAATGGTTTCAAATTTCCCTCCTGGAGCAGATCTGGGCAGTTTCTTGTGAGGCAGATTAGTAAAGCATGTGACTGCAGAGGACACAGTCTCTATTGTAATACTGCAGGAATAGGGAGCACTGAGACATCCGACCCTTTAGTTTCATTCAGGAATCATATAGTTGGGTTGAATTGAATTATAGGCAGCCATTGAAGTCTACAGAGTTGTGGTGAGTATATGTGGGAAAGTTTATCTTGCATGGAGTCTCTTAAAGAGAGCTGCCTACCAAGACAACATTTTTGGGTATGGAATGCACCTATGGTGTCCAAAAATGTTCTCTAGGTAGTCAGCTTTTCAGTAGCAGTCTCTGATCACGTAGGTGTGTTATAGGCGTTGATATAAGTTTTATTCTATTGCTTGATGTATATGGGTGTATTGCTGGTCACATGGCTGTTTTTCTTTTAGCATCTCACCGCAAGACTTCTGTGCTGAAAATGGACGAGGCATCACTGTCGGTTATAAATGAATTTAAAGATGAGATGCTCCTCTTTGTACTGTCTGATCATTGTTACCAGGTATCAAATATTTACGTTATAAATATATGTGGATGGTATATAACTCAAAGTTATGCAGTCCCGTACATGTCTCTGATATTCACTATTACACCATTAATACTTAATGCTACAATAATGATGCGGCAATTACACAATATCCAGTTAATGTTCCGGTAATTATACGGTAGCACTGCTGAATGCTGTAGTATTGTTTTGTTGGCAACAGAATCCTCTTGTGTTTCTGTGCATGCATGTGTGTGCTAGTGTTTGCCCCAGCTGTTGGGGATCGTACCTGCAGGCCCGGGACCCGGTACCCCGAGTACAGCTGGGTTTACTGTAGGAACTCAGCATGGTCTGACAGTGCTGCTTAACAGTACCCCTGCCAACCAGGAACTATGCAAGTAAGTTATGAGTAAATACATTTAAAATAGTTACATTTACTGGTGATGTTTGTAAACCTGCTTTTATAGGGTTTGTGCATGTGCTTGTATGTTAGGAGAGATGAATAACAGTGTTGATTTGTTTGCAGGGTTCACTTTCACTTTGGGGAACAGGGGAACTATTCTCTGTGGGTGAAGAACCTGAATGAACCATCTCGTGTCAGCTGTAATATGGTCACTGATTCAGAACCTGTCAACAGCTACCTGCGTGAGTCGACCTGTTTCTACCATATCTTAAAATCAATAGGCTTTTATTTGTTTGTTTTTGTCTTTAAAGTAGCACTGGTAATAATTAATTTATTATAATAACCAATAACTGCTTAGCCGTTATAGGTTTTCCAGTACTGATGCCTAGTAAGCCAAAATCCAGAGAGCAGGGTATCTTATGGGGGACATAATGCCAGCAATGGCTGTAGTGATGGCAAATTTGACCAAATATTGGCAGATTTATTTGCCCAGCTTTAGTTATGTACTACATAACTTTGTACCTGCTTATCTTTTATAGAGCTAGAAGAAATATAGCCATAAAAGATGAATAATTTAAATGCATGAAACTCAGCTGAGCTGAATGTATTAATAGTTTTATCCTTTTCATGCTTTTCCAGCAATTTTGTTTGCTTTCCTGGTATTTGCTGGATTGGCTGCGTTATCTGTTATTTGGAGCACAGTACGCAGGTAAAGACATCTTAAAACGTCTTTTGACCGTCCAAACAAGCCGGAACATCTTGCAGCTGTTTTCAAAGCTTTTTACATTTCTTCTGTTTTTAACCCTTTGAAGGCTGGATGTGGTGAGAAATCTGCTTCTGCGCTTGGGGAACACGGTGGAGACAGAGAGACTAATAAACTCTGTAAGTCAATTTTTAACTTGTTTTACACCTTTTGGCCTTCATGATATTGAGATATTGCGAGTCTCTGCGGTGTTTTCAACACAACGAAAACATCAAATAAAGCATTGATGTAGTAGTTTGAAATTTAGCATTATTTTTTTTTATTTTAGTGGTGTATTTTTTCCAAGGTAAGAGTCATTAAAATCACAGACATTGGAAGGAATCTTAATTATCTTTTTGTCTTTATCCTGTAATTTGTTCTCTCCTACACTTTGTATGTAGGAACTTGGCACTCCTAACAGATTAGCTGACGCCTCTACAGAGTCGATAATTCCGGCGACCGCAGGGCGGAGGCTCCGCTCTTTGGACACTTTCCGTGGGTATGGTGCTACTTCTCTAATTATTTTAGGTCCCGGTGTGTTTGAGTTGGAGGATGAAAAACTAAGATGAAAATTATCTCGCACAGGAATGAATCTGCTGTTATGCGCACTGTGAAGCTGGTTGCCCACGGGTCATTTGCATTTTAGTACTTATATAGAACAATTAAACTGACTGACATAGGAAAAATCACCATAATTGCCTGTTAAAATAAGGTTAAGTTGGCTTCTAACCTTGCCTTAAAACCACCACTTAATTACAGTGATTTTTGTAGGAGGTTATTTACAGTGAGGAAGAATGAAAATATTCATTGTTATATTGACATTTGTCTGACCTTTGTAGGTAATTGAGCTCACAGATAACGCTGGTTGAAAAGGCTTTTAGTTGGATTTAGTTGGGTACAATTTCAGAGATGAATCAAACCCTGTGTTGTCTCCACAGCCTGGCTTTGGTCATTATGGTCTTTGTCAACTATGGAGGTGGACGTTACTGGTTCTTCAGACATGAGAGCTGGAATGGTAAACTCATTTCTGTCAGCTGTTTTTACACTGGGTAGTTTTAATGCAAATCATTACCATAGATTACACTACTGCTCTAGACTACTAAAATGTCTTTAAAATGATCAAATCTCAGAGCTTATACAGTATGTGACCCGTGCTGGAAAACTTGAGTAAAGATATGCACGAGCTAATTACAAGCTACAAGCAAGTTAAAAATGTCACTTTTGGCCAAAATTTGAAGTTTTCACCAAAATGAATTCATTAAGCCCATGTCTAGTGATTCCAGTGCTCTAAATAGCAGTTAAACAACTACAATTATTTTTAATTGTATGTTTTCTGAGAGGTGTACCTTCCTAAATCTTTCCTTTATTTTAATAAAATCCCTGAAATTTTAACCCCTGAAAAATTGCCTTTTTTTCCTGGTGCTTCAGGCAGGTGTAGCTCATTCACTCATTCAGTGTAATTCCAACACATCATACATGTAACAAGAATATATTTTGTAAATGTTCTTATTGTGACTTATTTTGCGGCACAGGTCACATATTATTGTTAAGTATCTGATGTATATGTTAAGTTAATGTTTGAAAAGCGTTTCTCATGAAGTCAAGGTGAATGTGAAATCACAGCAACAGGAAGTTGATTTTCTTCTTCTTCCTGCAGGTCTCACAGTGGCTGATCTCGTGTTCCCTTGGTAAGCCAATCAGACGTCACAAAGCATTGACTCTTTCCATCGTTCTTATATAAATCAGCTCCCCTGCACTCTGCTAAAATTGAATTTTTCCTACCCCATAGGATGATATAGTAAAACATTTATTAGACTTTTAGAGTTCATAACTGTCCTTCGATTAATTTGCGCTATAAGTAATAGTGTATCTAAGCCAATTCAGCTTAAATGGATGCTTATCACGCAAAATGGCATATCTAAGTCAGCACAAAATGAAGAGGCTTTTAAAGCCAGTACTTTTTTATATTTTGCTGTGCAGCTAAAGCAAGCCAACGCACCTCTGTGAGGTTTTAGAGAGATTGTGTTAAATGACCACAGGGTTAAAGGATTCACTTTAAGTGAATCTGATTTTCTCCCACTCTGTTTGTGGCAGGTTTGTGTTCATTATGGGAACATCTGTCGGTCTGTCCTTGAACGGATTGTTGCGTAGGGGCATCAGACGCACTCATCTGCTGGGGAAGATTTTCTGGAGAAGCCTGCAGCTCTTCCTCATCGGCGTGATCATCATCAATCCCAACTATTGCCAAGGACCCTGTGAGCACTAACACATTTACCTCTTTTTCTTTATAGATTTTTCCCTTTCACTGCATTCCTGTGGGCAGCAATACATTTTAGTTGTTTTATACAATGTAAAAAGTTCCAAGAGAATAAATATTTTTATGTTATATAATATGTTATATTATATCGTATAATCAGCGTGAAACATGGTAGAAATTAAGTGCCATCAGATTACATGCACGTTACTAGTGGAATTTCCCTTTTTTGTATTGGTTAAAGTCACCATGAGAAAAGTCACCACAGAAGTTGTGATGTTTTCTTCCTGACTGTAATGGTTTAGAGTGAAACCACTTCTGGAATGAGACAAAATATGTGGGGCGGGGCTTGATTTCCTTTGCAAGTTGATTGGATTGTTAGAAGCCTGCCCATTGGACAGTTTGTATAGTCCCACCTTTGCGCAGAGACATACATCAGAGAAGATATTATGAGGGAAAAATAATGACGATAAGTCATTTATAATAGCACTGCAGTATTTCATTAAAAATAAGCTTGGTATATTTTGATTATATGGTGACTTTAATAATTAAATCAATACTAGTGTGGTGTGGTTATCAGTTCTTGTCTTTACCACAAATACACACTGACAAAAATTAAATATATTTTTGATTTTTAGGGGAATATCATTTTTCTCTAAAAAAAATGTGCTCTTGAATGAATATGTCTGCTCCCCCTCAAACCATCTGCCTCTGACTAGCAATAGCTAGTAGCAAATCATGTGTTTGCTGTGCTGTGACACAAACTGAAGGCTTTCAGTTATTTAAATAGGCACACAATCCTTTTGAAACATCCCATTTGCCATTTTATTAGAAAATACATTAAGACAGGACAGTAAATTGAGTTGATCAAATCATTTTTATGGGGTCTTTAATATTTTCATTTCATAATATTGTAACACTCAACATTTTATTTAATGTCACCTGTTAGAAGCCGCTCACAAAATCTGTCAGTTTTACGGCTTAAATTTAAACAGAATGGAGATAAATTGTTATAACTGTTGTAGTCACAAGTGTATTTTCACCATGTGTGCATGTTTTTGTACAGTGTCTTGGGAATCTCTGCGTATTCCTGGCGTACTGCAGCGTCTAGGCTTCACATATCTTGTTGTTGCTGGTTTGGATCTTGCCGTGGCCCAGGACAGACTCACCGGTCTGTCAAGTGTGAGTCATGTTATTCTCCTCCACACATCCTGTATGCAGGCACACACTCCCTCACGCACTGTATTTGCACATATATTTATATATATTTACATATACATATATAAGCGTATAGGCTATAAACTGTTTCTTGTCTGTTTATGATTATCATAATGTTTAAAAATGCTAATTTGTAAAAATTTACAGTGGGGTCCAAAGTCTGACAAAGTGCTTCTATTGTTCACTTGTGTTTTATAAAAATTGTATGCATTACTTAACAATATTATTACATTTACAATATTACAATATTATTAGCATGACAATTTGATTAAAACCTATTTGAAATTGACTTTACAGGTTTGTTTAATGATGCTCCAGAGAGAATCTGGTGTTTATCCCTCAAAACAGATCAAAGAATTTTGATTTAATTACTAAAATGTGATCAGCGACCTAAAAATAGTTCAGATTCTTAAATATTTCTAATTCATGTTACATTATTTAATATTTTTCAAAATACTAATGATTGGGTTGATTTACAAGCTAAACTTTTGTGTTTTTAGACAGACCCAATGTAATTTTTTCATTGCAACTATTATTGAAAATGTCTTGTTTTATTTTCTCAGGAAACATGTTGGTACTCGTTGCATGATGTCTTTCTCTACTGGCCGGCGTGGCTGTGTGTGGTTGCCCTTGAGACAGTATGGCTGTGTCTGACCTTCCTTCTCCCGGTACCAGGCTGCCCAACGTTAGTAAAATCTTATTCATCGTAGTTTAAAACTGCCCAGATGTCGTCTTCTGCCCTTAATAGTCACAAAGGGACGTTCTGACAACGCTTAGTAGAAATAACCTTTTTCTAATCGTGTAGGGCATTTGCATATAATCAGTGTATGGGAATAGATTTGACTGCTAATTAGATGTGCACAACAGCATTTTACAAATCCTGTGTTTCCTAACAAATACGAAGAAAATTTGATGGTTTTCTTGGACAACGTTTATTAGCGCTACTATTACAAACTCCTGTCTCACATGTGCATTGTTATTGGCTGTGATAAATGTTCTAAGCCCCTAAATATAATAAATGTTTAAATGTTTTTTGTTTTATTAATATTTTTAATTCGTTTTAATTTTTCTATTTTTAGTTTATCAGTTCATAATTTTAGTGCCTCAACTTAAACTTATTCAGTTTATTGCTAATGCAGCATTTCTCATTTTTTGTATGCCTATATTTTGTTTGATTTCAGTTAACAGAAATGTTGCTATAGTTTTAGTTGTAGTCAACTATAATAACCTAGTTCATAGCCTAATAACCTAGTTAATAACCTATAGTAACCTAGACACAAACACCACCACCCGCTACTAGTGGATCATGAGTAAGATTCTTTTTTAATCCTGCATAGGACACCTTTAAAAAGCTTTGAATAACATTTGTGAATTTTGCACACATTTTGGTTACAAATTGCAATTTTTTTCCTGATGTCTCTTTCCGGCAGTGGTTATTTGGGTCCGGGGGGCATTGGCGACTTCGGTCAGTATCCAAACTGTACTGGTGGAGCTGCTGGTTACATTGATCGCTGGCTGCTTGGAGACAACCATATTTACCAAACGCCTTCATCACGGGTAAACAAACAGTACAAAAACTGTGAGAAACATGTAACCAATCAGGAACTAGTATCTCATAGTTCTGTTTAGTCACATTTCCCTCTTAGTGTCGTAGTTCTCATTGTGTGTGTGCTTGCACCACAGGTTGTGTACCAGTCTACAGTGTCCTTTGACCCGGAAGGAGTTTTGGGAAGCATCAACTCAATATTGATGGCTTTTTTGGGCCTTCAGGTATTTGAAAGACTGTTTTACCGCTTCCTCTGTCATTTTCTGTTAGTAGAACAGTCACATGCTCCAGCTATTTTTGTTCTGCCAGAAGTCAGATCTAATACATCCAATAATCGTCCAGCCCTGTTGCATCTGTTTTCTGTGTGTGTGTTTGTTTCAGGCAGGGAAAATTCTGCTGCATTATAAGGACCAGCACAGACAAATAATGACACGATTTCTGCTATGGGGATTCATGCTGGTACGTTACCCTCTTGTTTGCGTAATGCTTTATTGTGTAACTTTCATCATCAAGCCATTAGCATATATTAATACAGACAAAAGTTAATATACATATATACTGTCTATCATTTAATATGTTTTAATATATAATTTAATGTGTCTATCATTTAATATGTTTTTAATAAAGTATAACGTTAAATAATAAAGCTGTTATTTTTTTGTTTCTGCTTTTGACATTTGCTGTATATTGTGTGTCTGTTTTGACATGTTATTTTGAATATTGATCCGTGTAAAGCTTCGAAAAAACATTATATAATGCTTTACAAAATACATCTTGCATTTTTACATGAGTATACATACTGATCCGATTATTGAAATGAGGTTTAATCCCAGAATATTCTAATAAAATGTGCAATGCATTGTAATGACAGCATTTATATAATGTTTGCTGTACATTTCTGTGTTCAGGGAATCTTATCGGCTGTATTGACAAAGTGCTCCAGCAACAATGGCTTCATCCCTGTCAATAAAAACCTATGGTAAACTCTTTTGAGTATAACTGCATTTATACATTTAAATTTTATTATGAGATATTGTTAATATTACTGTGGATGTTATTATCTTTTGTCACAAACTTTTAACACCGGTCTTCTAGGATAAAGTATTTTAAGCTTTTTCTAGTACAGCTTTTTAATGCATATTTATGCATGTTCATTAACAGGAAGTTACACACAAGTGAGGTTTCCTTCCGATGAGAAATGTGTGACATTCTGTTACTGTGGTTTAATTGCAGGTCTTTGTCCTATGTGACGACTCTTAGCTGTTTTGCTTTCGTGGTTCTCATGGTTTTTTACTACACGGTGGATGTAAAGAAGTGGTGGTCCGGAGCGCCTTTCTTTTACCCTGGTAAGAGCCTGAGGCTCCAGAAGCTGAATGAATGTTCCTAGACCTGTTTTAAACTTTTTAACTATTAATTGGATGTTTGCATTAAAGATTTGACTTTGACAGCTGATTGACTGGAAGATGGTCTTGAGGAACATCATGACAAGTTGACGTCAGTATGCAGTAATGACATAAACTCTTATGTTTGCCTTTCATGTGTCAGGTATGAATTCCATCTTGGTGTATGTGGGCCATGAGGTGTTTGAGGAGTTCTTCCCCTTTCGCTGGAAGATGGCCAACAACCAATCACATGCCGAGCACCTGACGCAGAACCTTCTGGCTACCTCCATATGGGTTCTCATATCTTACCTTCTCTACAGGAAGAAGATCTTCTGGAAAATTTAGAGGCGTATCTCCGTCCTGCAGATATTCGAAGGACCTGCACTTTGTTGTGAAAAAGATCATTTGGATATTTTTAGATTTAGGAAATCAGCAGATCTCTGCACATTTGTGCCTCGTTTGCAAGACAAAAACTCCACACGTGATCCAGAATTAGAACTTGACAAATAAATATGAGCAAACGAAAGAACAGGAGAGAAGAGATCAGGTGCCAAGACATCTCTGTAGACATGGTCCGACTCTGAAAACGAATGCCAAAAGCAGATTTTGTTCATTTCTAATTCAAACTACAGGGTCGAGTTAATGTTCCTCTAAATTAATTATGCTTTAAAGTTTATGCTCAAAGAAGCATTATGATTGAATTTGGAAGTTTCTAAATTGTTACTTGCATGGGAGAATTTGGAGAGTTTCAGATGGAGCCGGATTTAATTAGGTTTGATAAAGGTACTGATTTAGGCTGTTGCGGAGCTGAAAACAAAATGAGAGATTAAAAATGAAGAAACACTGCCAAAACAAACTAAAAGGTTTTCTGACAAGGTACACAAACGGAAAAAGATCCAAATAATGACACACTTTTATATTTAGTTTAGTGTCATGAACAAACTGGGGACTGCTTTTATAACTGTCAGTGGACTCACTTTTTTTTTTGGTTTTTATATTGTTTTATTCTGTGTAACCAACGATGAAAGTATCTCACTTAAAAGGTTGTTTGTGAGAGGAAGAGAGAAAGTACCTTCTCAAAAACTCAGGAGATTTGCACAGCTCGGGGTGCCAAATATAGAACATTGTACTTTCCAAATGTATAGTTTCTCTGCTACAACAATATACGTTTTTATTACAGTTTACCAATAACGTTACCTCTGCTGCATAAATCAAATAACAGAAAAAACATTATTACTGATGTGTTTCCCTTAACTGCTGCTTGTACTATAATTGTTCCAAGAGAAGGGAAAATATTGATCTACCATATACAGTATGTTGCCACTTTACACGATCAATTCCATCTTTATAGCTACAAATCTTATCATTTCTAATGGGTATTTTACAAACGTGCATTAATAACATTAATCTCATGTTGACTTTTTTTTTTTATACTTTTTCAATGTTATCTAGTAAGAATAAAACATTTTACCATTAGAGCTTTCAATGTCATATTTCTCTTTGCTTTTAATTAATTATAGGCTGTATCAGGATGTAGGGGCTGAAACAGTTCACAGAGGTCCAGGGCCGTCAATAAAATTCATGTGACCATTACAAAATTTTATGGGACCCCTATATCCTAGATCTAATGAGTAGGCTTAGAATGGTGGAGCGTTCTACAGGTGTAGCACGAATGAACACACGTTTACTGGTGCCTGGGGTACAATTGTGTTGAAATTGAATGAGCAGTATTCAAAGAAATGGTCGTTGCACATAATGGCAGGTGGAAGGTGGATGTATTAACGTCTTCAGTGGAGTGATGTTGCCCTTTAGGTGTTTTGTTAGTGGTTCAGTCAAACTGATTATTTGCTGTATGACTAGTCCCTCAAAACCTAATCATCATGATAACTGAAGTATTGGGCCTGTGATAATGATTTTAAGCATTTAGAAACAGCATCCTGACTTATCTGCATGATCTTTTAATGGATGAGTTGATCATGTCATCTGGGTTCATCTTTAGCAAAGTGTAAACGTGTGTCACTCAACCTGAAGAAGATGGGTTAAAAAATGTTCTGTAAAGTAATTTAAATTGTTATTTCACTACTATTCGGGTTAAAGTGGAAACATAGAAAATTTGGGGGCGGGTCATGATTACTGTACCTTTAAGAAACCTGTCGGACAACGTGTGTGAGAAGTGCGCATGCGTCAGCATAAAGGAAGTCGGTAATGGTGACGGATGATGTGGACGTGAAGCAATCGAGAGCATCAGCGCGTCTTCAAGGAAACAAAAACTCTTAAAGACGGACATACAGATATGAAGCTGGGTTTATCTGGGTTGTATTAGCAGTTTGAGTTTCTCTGGTAGGAGACAGACTTAACCGGTAACAATGATGGCAGAGTGCGATCCCACCGACGGCGAGCCGGAGAAAGGCGGTGGAGATTTAACATCGGAGACGAACTTTCATCCGTCGGATGTGCCCGCGGTGTTATTTGAAAATACCCGGCCCACGCCGTCACTAGGACAGTCGCTGAACCCGGGGGCAGCCGTCCGGATCTCGGACTCGACAGAAAGCGTGCTTACAGAGCTGGAAGCGGACGGATCAGGAGAAGAGGCGCTTCTTTTACCAGGACCGGCCGGAAATCTCTCGCCCCGATCAGGCAAAGACAAGAGGACGCGGAGGAACAGACACAGCTCGTCGTCTGACAATCTCGCGTCTCCAGGTGAGATCTATGAGCTGGATATGACCATGTATAATCCTATCTTAATTTTTCTCAGATTAAACCAGAGAGTCTTAACTTCTATTCAAACTCTGTACACATAAATTAACAGCCTTTCGTGTTTTCTCATAGCAAAGTACATTCTTTATATATAGCGGTGTTGTCATTGGTCTTTTCCGTGATCTCATATATTTGTTTTAATGCGATGATTCAGGTTTGTAAAGTCATATTTTGCGCTTCCTGCTTCCACATAATTCGCTTAGTCGACTAATCCGAATAGCAGTTATTAATTAAACATTTGACCACGCCTTTTATTTAAAGGTAGCCACGCCCCTCTCCTCATTGTTTTCTTGAATAATCAGAATTGTGCTTGGAAAAGAACTCGCGAGGGACCAGCCTGCATTAGTTTCCATAGCAACCGCGCGTGTTCCCATTCAGATGGGCGCTACTTTCAAAGCAATTCAATGAAAACCTTTTTTTATACCAAAGAACATTTTTTTTTATTGCAAGTTTTCTTATAAGAGAATGTTTCCAAATGGCACCTGGTTCTGTTGCCTTATCAGGTTTATCTCATGGTACCGTTCACTTTACGTGACCTTTGAACCCAAGGCACACGTGTACAGGTTTCTGCAGAGCAGCTGTGGAGACATCCACACAACTCATGCATGCATGCAGAACAAGTTTCCTCTCCAGTGTTTCATCATTCCAGGTGCAGCTGTACTGACAAGATTATTATTTACACAGTGAAGAATTTACAGTAGATTCAATAAAGTTTAAATGTCTTGCAGTATGTTCACAGATGGTTTGTTTGAATGTATATGAGAACGCAAAAAGATGTTGATTTAGTGAAAAATAGTGTCTCAGTTCAGGAATTGCCGTGTGTTGCCTGTAGTTAAAACACGGATATTGTTAGCAGTGCTGTTTGCGTATTTATATTCACATAGTTATTAAGCTCCTTATTTATCATGGGCATAATTATCATAAGTATACAACCTTCATACTAAAACCAGACATTGTATTTATTTAACAAGCTTTAAATGCTATTCGTCACCTAAAGTGTGATGAATATCACATGGCTGTCAATTTCAGATAAACATGTGACGTCTTGCTGTTGTCAGTTGGTAGAGCATTGTGTTAACAGTGCAAAGGTTGCGGGAACACACATACCGATAAAATGTTTAGCTTGTGCCAAATGCAGAAATGTAAATGTTAAAACATTTGTTCAAATGAAATGCACAACAGGCCAGCATCAGTGATGAGACCAAACTGAAAATATAGAGAATTAATAATAATCTAAATGTTAAATTATACATAAGCTGACAGTGAATACTTTATTTATACAGTCATGGGTTGTACTGCAACATAGAATTGCTTTCTATGCGAGTATAAATAACTCCTGTTATTAGAAAGGCAATGGTTAAAAGTTAAAAGTAATCTTTAAAGTGTTCCCAGCATTTCACTGTGAGCTTAAAATAGCTGCAAGATCTGTACCAGAGTTGGCATGGAAATGAGTCCTTTTGAACTTGTGTAATTTTGGCAGTGTGACGTTAGCACTTTCAGTTATTCATTATTCATTTCAATGGATTCTTCTGTAAGACACTTTCTGAGACCCGGCACAGCCAATCAGAGTGTCCCGTTGTTAACACCTTAAAACAATGAGTTTGAGCTTTTAAAACTCTTGCTTTAAACATCTGTCAATATCATTCAAGCAATTAGTAGATCAGCTACAGAAATGTTAATATCAGGGTTTACATTTGGGAATTGTTCAGTGAAAGTGATGGCTTTGTCTTGTGATGTGCTTTCTGAGATGTGTTTGGAAACGTATAAGGCTTAACAGTAAGGATGGTGTGATGGCCCCGGGGCCCAGAGAAACTGAAAATGTAGTGTTTTGTCGCAACTTTTGTTTTGTGCGGCAACAGCAACATTTAATGACAATGACAAATAACCTAAAACACCTAAATGTTGCTAAAAATAAAATGCAATTTTTTTATGGTGGGGCTGTTAAAAATATTGTGAGGGCAAGTGTACAAATCTGAGCTTCTGACCTAAAAGGAGCAGCAGAAAGAAATGTTTAGGTTGATCCCTGCTGAGCTGTGTATATGAGAGAAAGTGTACTTGGCCTCTGTTAAATGTTTAATGGCCATCAGAGAGATGTCTTGCTGTGTCTAATGGACTCTCACATTTACCCTGGGAAAGAGCTGCCTGCAGACATCAGCTGAGCATGTATGTGTTTTACCTTCTAGACCTATAGAGTTTGTTGTAGATAACTGTGTACCTCAAAACTGTAGATTCTAAAAAACAGAAAGAAAATAAATAGAAATTGTTGTGCAAGCAGCCCCTGCCAAGCCAGGGGTTAAAGAGGGGGCAAGTTTTTGTGTGTTTGTAGTACTTTGTTTTAATAAGAAACATACAGACCTTCTGTTCTTGGGTTAGGATGGTGACTGGATCATCTGATCTGATCATCTTCTGCTTTTGTGTAGATCACGAGTGTGTGTCTCTCTGGAACTTGTAAACCAAAAGTTGTAAACAAAAATGAATGTTAGTTGGTAATATATTAAATCGTCCATATCATAAGCAAACAAATGTTCTAAGAGCTTTTGAAATAATACTTGTATGCATTATAAAAACATTGTCACCAAACTTCCACAACTTTGAAACAAATATATTTATTTTAGGTGTTTTATTTCAGTGCTTGGTTTCTTATTTTAAATAATTTTAAGTTACCTTGAGGCCATGTTTGTTGAAGCCCCCTGCTGGGCCTCGGCCCCCTGATTGAGAACCACTAACCTAAAATGATTAATAAACACACAGCATCATCTTTGTGATCTTTTCTATATTGAGGTGACTTGAGGTTTTGAACCGTACAGAAATAATCCTCGCTGCATGTTTCTGTTTAGCTTACATTTTTCTGTTGCGAAAATTTACAAAATAAGCGAATTTGTTATCAGAGCCTGCGTGAAACCTGTCAGTGCCGAGTGCAGAAAATGAAAACCTTGCATTTGCTTGTCTTTAAATGATGTGCTTTGATATCAGACCTTTCATCTTGGGCGTATACATATATTTTTTTTATTCCAGTTTCCCGCTTACCGTGATCACAAATGCCCAGCGCTCTTTTAATTTGTATCTTTTTGAACAGGCGAGCACCAATTTTAAAGGCTGGTTTTCAAACAGAGCAAATCGTGTTGGACTGAATTGCAGGGACACTAGCGATTTAAGCTTTGAAGGTTCAATTTCTAAGAGTATGTTTAATTTTTATCTAGGAAATTGGCCTCGAGCTTGAATTTCACCCAGTGATGGAAATTATTAAAAGGAAATCAGTCCTCAGAACATTTGTCGTTCTGCTGTATGGCCTTTTGAGATGAGGGGACTACTGACAGATTTGCATATAAATTTGCATATGCGCGAGTCTAATGCGCTTGCCGCACCGTGCGTTTTAAATCATTTCAACTTGTGCGTCTGCATGTAGGTAACAGCAGTGGAGAATTCAATCATTTCCCAGAAGACCCTGAGTTTGGAGAGATGATTCAAAGGGCGGAACAGGCCATAGAAAACGGCGTCTTTCCTGAACGCATCTCGCAAGGGTCCAGCGGAAGCTACTTTGTCAAGGATCCTAAAGGGGTACGTGTGTTTAAAAACCATCAGAGCTGTAGATACAATGAAGCTGATGGACGTTGGATCAGATGTATCGTAGTAGTTTTATTTGTCTTAAAGGGTTGGTGATCTTTTCTAGAAAATTTTTTTGTTATGCTGGTTGAAACTTTTATCAATCACTAAGTAAAGTGGTGTATATATCTTCTGCGAAAGGCGTAGGAGCATAAAATGTTTGTCCAATCATTGAATTCGGTCCGAATGCAATGATAGGATGTCCTACTTGACTGTCAAACTATATATTTGCATACCTCTGTTCACAACTGTAAGAGGTGTGGCCTTAAAGTGATCTTTAAAGAGAAGGGGGGATCTTAGGCTTTCAAAGCAAGCTTGCTACTGCTAGCCTCTCTGAAATTGCTCACTCTACCTTTAATGCCTCTATCTTTTGTTTTTCAGAAAATCATTGGCGTATTTAAACCAAAATCAGAGGAGCCTTACGGTCACTTAAACCCTAAATGGACCAAATACTTTCATAAAGTGTGCTGCCCGTGCTGTTTTGGACGTGGTTGCCTCATTCCTAACCAGGGTTACCTCTCTGAGGCAGCTGCTTCACTCGTGGACCAAAAACTGGGTTTGGGGATTGTACCCAAAACAAAGGTGAGGACAAGCTGTTCTAACGTCTTTCAAGATCAGTCATTTGAAGCTGAATTTTTATAAATGCAGTCTCGGTAAACTTTCTTCTTTCACTCCAAGGTTGTATCTTTGGCCAGCGAGACATTTCACTATAACGCGATTGACCGTGCCAAATCTCGTGGTAAAAAATACGCACTGGAGAAAGTCCCCAAAGTCGGCCGACGGTTTCACAGAGTTGGTCTTCCTCCAAAGGTGACAATTTACCTCAGAGTTTGACAACCTCGATGGTTTAACTACTAATATCAACAAACATTTCAGTGTATTCTTGTTTTAGAAATTTGACCTAAGATTTTCTGTCATGAATTCAGTTTGCATCTGTTGTTGTTCTCTTGTGTAGGTGGGCTCATTTCAGTTGTTCGTGGAGGGCTACAACGAAGCAGACTATTGGCTTAGAAAGTTTGAGGCGGAGCCTCTACCGGAAAACATGAGGAAACAGCTTCAGTCTCAGTTTGAGAGGCTGGTGGTTCTGGATTATGTCATCAGAAACACAGGTATGCATGATGCTGTTGCCATAGTAACCATTGTTTTTGACAGATCTCATAACTAATATGAATGATAAATGGCTTGGTGTGTTGAAGTAAAGGTGTGTTGTTGCTTTTCTGAGTGCATCCCATAAGTTTTATTAGAGGAATGACCCGAGCTATATCTTAATGGATGAGAATATTATATCAAGAGTTGAGGATGGGCTCTTTGGTTTTGGGCCAATATGCAACCACTCTGAACATCTTAGCAACTGCATACTAATCTGATATTCCACTTTGAAAATCTTTATATTAAAACGGCATCCCTGGCAACTGGTGTTTGGGGGAAACTATGGTTACCGTGACTGTTTTTTGGTCTGATACTTCTTTATTGAGCTATATTTGTTTTGTTCATTGCATATCACTTTTTATTTCAGTTTATAAATGGGCTTTTTCATTATCTGTTCTCATTTCCTTCTCTTCCCTCTTTCCTGCGCCACAAAACGTAGCACGACTGAGCAATCACGTTATGAAAAATGCACATTGTTTTCTGTGCC
This sequence comes from Ambastaia sidthimunki, assembly GCA_036877625.1. Taxonomy (NCBI): domain Eukaryota; kingdom Metazoa; phylum Chordata; class Actinopteri; order Cypriniformes; family Botiidae; genus Ambastaia; species Ambastaia sidthimunki. The sequence continues at coordinate 26,730 of JAZGTK010000226.1, forward strand.
TCTGAAAAGGAAATCTGATCTCTCTTTTGGCTTCTTCAGACAGAGGAAACGATAACTGGTTGATCAAGTACGAGAAGCCGGGCGATGGGGACCTGGCAGAGAAGGTGAGCTGTGGGGTATTTATAGGCTGATCTGTTTACAGTGCTGGGAAACTGAAATGCGTGTGTTTGCTCTAATGGGTTATACACTGTTCCTCCCACATGTGCATATAAATGGTATAAAGTCTATTACTATCACATCGAACATAAGATTTTAGCATCACAACTGTGTGCTGGATTGTTTTGCATTTTACTGCTTGATTAAAATGGCTCTGTATATGTTGTGTTGTCGATATAATTTTGTTTGTTTTCCAGTGGCAAACAGTTTCTGACTTTCACTTTCGTTTTGTTTGTCTGTTTTCAGGAATCTGATTGGACGGACTCAAAAGATTCAGCCATTAAGATAGCAGCCATAGATAATGGATTGGCCTTCCCTTTTAAACACCCCGATGAGTGGCGAGCATGTAAGAATTTTATATTTAGATTTATTATATAAATATTTGTTTAATATGCAGGGTATTCAGTACCAGTTAAAGGTTTGAACACAACTGCTTAATTTTATTTTTTATAAAAACATTGTGAGGTGATCAACTATAAAATGGCACAATTATGAAAGTGCCTTATACAGTAAAATATAATGAAGCTTTGATTTGTCTAAGAATGTAAACCAAATTTCCTTAATGTTCCCTGAATGCTGAAATTTGGCTGCCTTTTGTTCACTAGTATCAGGTCAAATTGAATATTTTAGATCAGTATGTTTTTAAATCATAAAACAAATTCAGTCCAGACATTTCACTGATGGTGTTAATGAAGTAAATAATGGTTATGTCATGTAGGTGGGCCATTTGTTTTTCAAAATAATTGTCCATATGGTCAGTCTTGCACCTCCATGATGGTTGCATTAGTGTGTGTATGGGGGGGGGGTCCTAGTATTCTCTTTGTTAAAGATATAGTAATGCCACAGTATTTACAGTATATAAACATTACATCTATGGAATGTCCCCATTAAACATAATGTTTGTGTACAGATCCGTTCCACTGGGCTTGGTTGCCTCAGGCCAAAGTGCCCTTCTCCCAGGAGACCAGAGACCTGGTGCTCTCACGTATCTCCGACATGAACTTCGTACAGGACCTTTGTGAGGACCTTTATGAGATGTTCAAGGTAGGAGATCTCACCGTCTAGAAGTCCCTCAGATATATCCTGGCCACTATTTTTATTATTACCATCAGTTGATTTATAACCTGTACAGTTTTAATTATAAATGTGCAAAACTAAAACATTTGCTTAAAGCTATTTAACATCTAAATGTAACGTTTTTATTGCACCAAACTGTCATTATGTCGAATCGCATTTGTTTGTAAGGAATGTGTGAACGCTGCTCACTGCAGGCAGTCTGAAGTCAAAGGCTTGACTTGAAGTTCTGGAAGGTTGTTTCAGAAGCTGTGCTTTGATAAGCTCTGGCAGTGGTGCTTTAAAACTTCTCAGAGGGCTTTAGCCTGTTTCTGACAGTCTAGTTACTGGACTTTTAACAAGCCAAAGCTCAGCACACAAAAACTCCCGAAGAGAGATTCAGCCTCAGAATTCATCACTTTACTGCCACTGCTAAAAATATCACACATAAAAGAACAAGTCAACCTCAGTAACAAACCTAAATTGGTGGTTAGACAACTAGTCACCAGGAATGAGTCGGGATGGTTAAGTGATAACGTGATGTCTGTATAACTGCTTACTGGTTTGTATTGAAATTGATTGTTTTGACAATCTCATCAAATTCATATTTAAATAATATTCAAATTGTCATATTAATCATCATGTTTTTCTTGCTTTTAGACGGATAAGGGGTTTGACAAAACCATGTTTGAGAAACAGATGTCCGTTATGAGGGGACAGGTACGTTGTTATAATTGGAGATATTTTAGCCTTCTGCTTTCTCACTGTGTTCCAGAAATAGCGTTCTGTTCTCACAGCGTTTTTTTTTTTTTCATTCTCACTAAATTCTGAAGCTTTATCACTGTGAAACATTCACAGTTAGCTTAGATTAATACACCCAGCCCGGCTGCTATTTTCAGCCTATCACAGCTGAAACGAAGACCAGGATTTAGACTACAAATTTTACAGTGCCAAGTAAGATCTTGTCCTATAGCATTATGAGGCAAGAGTTCTTTCACTGCAGTATTGTCTCTCTTTGAGAGAAACTCTATAAATGCAGAAACGGTATTAATACAGCACAAACTGTATTTAATCCGGTGTTGTCACAGTGTATTTACGGTTGATAACATGACCTTCTGTTTGGGCTGAGCTTGAGACGTGGCATTAATTTGTTTTCAAAATCTTGTTGACACGGTGTGTTAAGGGTTCCTGCTGCCTAATCATTAAAGGTACATAAAGATGCTTTTAACTCTAGGTTTTTTATTCCAAGTAGAAACATGGTTAAACAGACAAACTAACAGACAGATCTACGTATAGACGAACAACTATATCATTTTATTTAGTGTGTTCTCAAGCACAAAGGTCATGTGCCTGTTTTATCCATGCAGTTGATTGTATACAGTATTATATAGTATTTCATGTACCAAATAGATTTGAATGCTGATTTTAGGAACTTTAGAAGTGGAAAAAAAGATCTTTTATTTCTAAATGAAGCTGTTAATGTTTCTGTTAGTAAATGAGCCAGTTGGTAAAAATGTAGTTAAACTGTCCTTTTACTTTAAAGACAAATCAAAACCTATATCTTGCCTTTAATAGTATTGTTTTTTGCTTTCATGGATAAAGTAAACAAAACTATGGAGGTCGTGTAAATGTTGATTTGTAAAGAAAAGAGCTTCACTTTCAATCGCTTTAAAAGGTTGGAAATTTTAAATAGCTTGAAAAATGTGTTTGAAAATGTTCAGTAAGTGTTTTAGTATATGAAAGTTAAAGTGCAGGTATTTTAGTAGTTAAAGTTACTTGACGACTTGGTCATGTTTAGAAAAAGAGGGTAAAAACATTTTTTAGAAATGTATGACACCAGTGTAAGTAAAAATTGTATTATATTATATTATATTATATTATATTATATTATATTATATTATATTATATTATATTATATTATATTATATATTATTTATTATATATTATTTATTATATATTATTTATTTTATATTATTTATTTTATATTTTATATTTTATATTATATATTATTATATTATATATTATATTTTATTGTCTTGATCCTTATTTTTCATTGACCTTTATGCCACTTAGATCCTGAACCTGACCCAGGCTTTGAAGGACGTGAAGAGCCCCATCCAGCTGGTCCAGATGCCTCGTGTGGTGGTGGAGAGAAGCCGAGGGGGCGGCCAGGGGCGTGTGGTTCAGCTGGGCAATGCTTTCACCCAGACTTTCCACTGCAAGAGGCCCTTCTTTACCTCCTGGTAATGAGTTCAAATGAAAGGGAGTATGAGGGTCCTGCAGGAGGAGGTTCTGCAGACACACTGGATGGGGGACTTTTCATAAAGACTTCCAGGGTGAATGTAACAAAAGAAGGAACTTTAAAAACTGTGCAGAGGTCTGTTGTGGAAAATCTGAGGCCTTTTTTCCTCCTGGAGCCTTTTCCCAGAATTCTCTTCAGTTCACTATGGCTGTCAGGTGGTCGGAATGTCTAAAAGGGAATTAATCGTTGGTTGAAAGTCGTGGAAAGGTTTTGTGTGCCGATGGCCTTTCCCAACTGCCAATTGTTTTCTAAGCATAAATATAGATACTATAAATGAAGAATGATGCATTTAAATCGATTTAAACTTGAAAAAATTGCTTGAATGTAATTTGCAAGTTTACATTTTACACTTCTGAGAACATTTCATCACCATGGAGATTTGGTGACTGTGTTATTTAATATGATGAATGTATTTGCTGATTATGTAACAGAATGCTGTAACAGTATATATACATGTTGAATTCGGGTAAAAGTATGAACTCAATGTCTTTTTCCCTCACAATCCTGTGTATGCATCTTGGACTTTATTCCAGCTGAGCGGTTGTTAAGGTAGAGCTGTATATTTAAAATAAAAGTAAATAAAAATAAAGCTTTGAAATTGGTTAAAAAAACATGCAGTGTTTTTTGTGGTGTTACAGGATGATTTTCTTTCATATGTAGGTTATATACACATGTATATACGTATGTGTGTGTATATATCTCTATCATATCTATATATCTCTATCTATCTCTATATCTCTATCTATATATCTATATCTATAGAAATGTATGAAAATGATTAGTATATACTTCAGCCTAAAGTGTGCATTATTATCAGCATACGTTTTTTAAATCATTGCTCTGCTCTTCAGTGCTGATTATTCATTATTGATGAGATGAATTTGTTTGAATGTGGTGCACCTATCGGCTCTGTGAACGCATCTAGTATCTTGTTAGATGTTTTTTTTTTTTTTACTTATTATAGCTTTGCTGTTTTTCTCCTATCTGCTTGGTTCAGTAATTGATTCAGCTTAAGAAAATGACTGTAACAAATCTTAAGACAAATGAGCTGTCAGTCGTTGTTTTAGGTCATTTAAATAGTGTTTGTCCCCTCCAATGTCATGGAATGATTTCAGAGTTGCCAACTGCAAGAACTGGCTGATTTTATTTGCCTTATACAGGCTTGTTAATGGGAGCTCGTCTGGTTTTGGGCTGTCATTATGCTGCCACCCTGTGGTCGCTTATAGTAATTACATCTGTGGAGTTCGTATGTAATGGACTGCGTTAGAATTTTTTTATTGTGGGATGTGAAATCTTACGTGCGTTTGGTTGCATGAAGCATTTAATGTGTTGCTAAATTTTTATGGTAATACTTTGTAACTGTTGCAAAGAGTTCATTCATAATGTTCATAGTTTGACAGGCCAGTAGCCCATAAATAGTATGTTTGCGTTCAAACACGAAGTACTATCATTTAGCAAAGCACCACGTTAGCAGCGCAAACGTGCTTGACCAGTTGTACTATGTAACTAAAATTGCGCAAACGCATTGAAGCAGATTAAAGTTTACCGATTGACCATTAGATGGCAGTGTTTACTCTCAAACGAGCTCACCCCACTCACATATAAACACATGGTTTATATCTTATACCATTGGCATGGTACAACCTTTACATTGAGCATTGGACCATTACACATATTTACGAGCCAACACACGATACAATATGTCAAAGATAATCAGTCATAGTACAACTATTACAACTAATACACTTTCTGTTTAGTTGTATGAGCTTGTAAATATTTGTAATAAATGCACAAATATACTACATTATAATTCCTAACACTATATACATGTACAGTAATCATAGTAATTGTGCTTATAACTGCGTTACAACACGCAAACGATTATAACAAAATCAGATGTTTTAATGGGATGTTAACAACCTTTCATTATGTGTGGAAAAACAGATCTAATGAAAGACATGTGACTCATTCAATAATTTATTGACGTTCCATTAGCCCTATTAGGGTTTTTAATAGAATGTCATAAAATCTATTCCACTCTGTCTCATTTTTTCCTGCGCTCTCTTTCATAGTTATTTTCTTGTCAGAAACAGCTTGCGTAAATGGCAAACCATGCTGACCGTTAACCACATAAACACAATCTACACGGATGTGTTGTTCTGTTTTCCCTGTTACGTATTAACAGTATCAGTTATCAATGTGGGAACTCTCCTCCAGTTCATTCTCAGAAGAGGAAAAACTGTGGAATGTTCTTTTCTCTCTCTCTCATACTTTCACCTCACACACGTATCTTATCTTTCTGGCGTGTAATTCAGTTCCCAGAAGAGCTTTCCAACTGTGTGTGTGTGTTTGTGGGTGGATGTGTGTGTGCAGGTTTGCCTATATGTGTGAGGAACAAGTTTTATAAATTGTCCTCACAAATAAAGTGAATTGTGCCAAGAGCCCAGTTGATCCCCAAGTGACTCCCACTATTTGAAAGGTTCATAAATATGCTGACATTAGAGAAAAACATGATATTATTATATATGAAACCTTTGTGTCTGTAAATGGTCCTGATTAATAAAGCTTATAATGTATTTGTAGTATATTTTCCGAATATCAGAATGGCTATAATTGTCACATATGGAATCATATGGAGATTATTTACACTTTGTGGTAGTGTGTGAGAGAAACACAGGTACTTGGCATGGATCGGTAGCCTGTGGTGTGTGTGTGACCTCAGCTTACAGGCTTTGTAATGACAATTCTCTCTTTATATGAGCGTTGTAGATGTGTTATGTAGGTAAACACTGAGACCAGCTGCACACAGCTGTTTTACTTCAGAGGCAAAACACACAACTTGCTACTCTGCCATAAAAACACATGCATGCATGTTATTAAGTGCTATTAAGAGGGACGTAAACTCAGTTTTCAGGAATTTACATAATTAATTGGCGTTTAAATTAGCAATACATTTATGAATCATTAAAGTTAATAGTGCAAAACATTTGCAATCAATTTACCATTAGTAATATGATCTAATTTGCTCAGAAATTGACTGGTTGTCAGTCAATAAGTTTAAACAATCAAGTTATAGACATGAATGAAGTTATAGAAACACATGACAGAAAGACATCGGTATTGTTTTAATACATTTAATAGTGCATTTTGACCACAATTAATCTGTACAGCAATAACATTAATAAAAAAGATAAACAATTTCTGGTAACTTAGAGTGTAACATTTACAATAAAATAAGGTACATACAAAAACACGATATGAGTGATATAAATACAGAGAGGTTTAAATTAAACTCATTGTCATGCGTTATTGGTTTGGCAGCATACACAATTTACACACGTTTATAATACACTGCCACATACAGGCACATAAGTAGTTATAAATCTAGCATGGACATTGAACCCAGGACCGAGACATCAGACACATCATAATGGGAGTGCCGCTGTATTCAATTATAAACCAGCCTCTTTAAACTGATTCCAGATCAGAATCTTTCCTGTGGATGTGTTCAGTGTAAAAGCACTCCTGTTCTGATCTGCCTGATCTGTGAACCCGGACCTGGTTAAAGTTATGAGTGTAAATGCAAGCTTTGTTACTATTAGACTTTTACTTCATTTCTGATTAACACTGACAAACAAACAGACATTATATCACCTCATACATTCTCTACCATCTTCTGATCAGTTTGACATCATCATTCTGCCTGCAGGCCTTTCCCTGTAGTCAAACCTGTAAAGTTCAACCTAAACAAAAAGCCCTTTAACTGTTGCTTAACTTGTTTCTAACTAACTTTCTTTTCTCAGGATGGAACCATGTTTGAGATTTCTGACCAATTGTGGGTTCTGAGTTCAAATGAATTAGTCTGATTTGACCAATCACAGGCTCATTGGAGGGAACAGTCTTCTTTGAAGTCCTATAGGGCTGACTTTGCTCTTTTCTACTTTTACGCACTGAAGAATTGGTCCATTATTGTATTGGTCTCTGCTTTGGTTTTGTTGCTTTTGGAACCCTCTGTTTAGCAGTATCTACATGCATAAGTCTTTTCCTCTAACACACACTTCCTGTTGTTCTTTTCAAAGGTGTTCCAGCCACCCCCATCTTTCCTCTCTGTAGACAAACATCTGTTTGTCCACCTATCCGTCCATCTGTTAGTTCTCAAACAAACAAAAAGCACTGCACACAGCATTGTGTGCACACTGCTGTGTAACAGTGCGAAACGTACATACACACATTAATAGATATGAACAGTATACTGCAGCAGGGTGCCAGTGCATGGATTATGTCTCATTTGTCTATTTTCATACATACTGTACGCACAAACTACATCAGACAACATACACCACGCACACTCACACATCTTCAAACATACACATGCATACTTGCTTCTCAGAAGCAATAGCACCTCCCGTTTCGTGTGGTCAGCTTATGACATAATCAGCAACGAGGTCAAACAATGTGACGTCAGTGATGATGTCATAGCAGCAGGCACGCCCATTTCCAGCCTTCAGTCTTGTCAGTTGATTGATTGCCACGGCAACCACAATAACAAGACCTTTGACCTTTGTAGCTTGTAGGTTTAGGCACCGTCTGCCATGTGTTTGAAGGGCTCAGGCTGTTTGTTGAAAGAGTTCAACAAGGGGAATCTTCATGATCTTTCATTTAAAATAAAAGTTTGTTGATGGAGAAATGACACATTTAAGCACACTCCAGGTGTGTGTGGGTGTGCGAGTGTGTGTGTTTATTTGTCCAGGCAGGTGAAAGAGTCTCGTATCCGCACCACCTCAGCAGCACACAGATGTCCATACAGCTTATTGTACCATTCAGGGCAACGACCCCTAAAAAAACAGGAAAAAATTAGATGATTGTTGACATCATTTATATTTATACGTCATTTTGTTTTTATTTAATTACTGTTTCATTACAGTCTAATTTAATTAGTTTTAGTATTATTTAATTTAGTTTTATTTAGTTACTGAAAACAAAAGCGCATCTCTTACCTGCAGTCTGTTCTGGAGATGTGTGTGATCCGGCTTTTGTTGGAACCGCAGGGTTCAATGTAATAGCGAGAGGTCAGAACATTCGCACGGACTCCCAGCGTGGCGGCGCTTTCGTGATCCACAGACATGCCGACCAACGCACACACTCCCTTAGGCAAGTCTGTTACCCACGACCTGAAGCACAACACAAAAAGGGTTTCGAAGTTTATGCACCATTCTGAAGGTTATAAACAAACAAATAATCCATACAAAAAAAGCTCATTTGTTTGTACTCACCTGAGCACCACGTGGTCTCTGGGCGGATGAGGCGCCATGGAGTTCCTGACGTACTGATAGACCTCCACGTTTTTCTCCAGTGTCTCTATGACCCTGCACTCCAGCAGGTCTTCATCCCAACGTTCCTGCTCTCGCAGAATCCGCTGGAGAACATCTTCTGCCGACGCGGGCACGTCAACGCACACTTTCCACTGCCGCAGAGAAGATCCATCCTGGACCTACCACGAGAGAAGATGATGTTACAGTCATTGATAGTTCCACCACAATAATCTCAGATCTCATGATGTTCTTGATGAACATGATATTTCTGCAGCCATGACAAGTCGTGCGGTTCTTCGCAAGTATCTGCAAGGTTCTATCGCAAGTGCAATCTGTTCTAATGCTTAATGGGTACATGAAGCACTGTCCAAATACAAGAGGAATGGATCTGAGTGAACTTAGTGATGAACACAACTATATTTGTGGGTGCGAGTGCTAGAACAGCCGACAAACTGATGTCATGGTTGGCTGTAGGCCAAAGCAAAGCTGGGAAAGACATGCTACAGTCCACTTTCACACGAATAAGAGGAAGAAAGAAGTGAAGCAGGGAAAAAAAGACACAACTTTTTCGTATGGCCCAAGCAAGAAAGCAAAAAATGAGCAAAGAAGAAAAACATGGAAAAAAGACCTGCAGTTCAGCTGGTAACACTAGCAAAAAGCATCATGGGTTTAAATCCCAATAAACACACAAGTTGCTTTGAATGAAGCTTTAATCTGTCAAACGTGCATGTGTGAAGGCAAACAAAATTTCAAATACTAGATCTCATACCTTCTTATACGCAAGTTCAGCGCTTTCAGGAGTCGAGCAGGTGTCGTAACCTTTGAACTTGTCTTTGGCTTCTTTCAGCAGAGCGTCCATACTGTCTTTGAGGAGACTCTGGTAGTTTTGTGGGCCGCAGTCTTCCACGAGTACCTCCATTCTCATTGGACTCAGGCCCTGCTCCATGTAGGAGTTTCTACAGCGTGACATCTCCTCTGGGATCTGAGGGACATGAAAGATAATAATAAATACATAAAAATAAAATAACACAGGGCATTACTATCACTAATATCTCTATTGAGCATCGTGGAGTGAAACATAACAGATTTCCATTAGTTAGTGCTGATTTGATGGTAAAGCTGATTGACCAAACTGGTTTTGGTAGTTAAGATATTCCCAAAGCCTGATGGGAAATCCAGCAGGCCGCGATTCAAAACAACACGCTGGTCTTTTCAGCAGGAAGGTATTACAGAACAGAAGTTAGTTCAGAGATAAACTGCCGTTACTGTAATTGACTGCCTTATAACATGTACCTATGTAAATGAACATTATCACATTATAATAAATAAGCTTAACTTTCCCTACGGGAGCAGAAAGCCAAGAGGGAACATTGTAAGAGCTTGAATTACATTACCCATGACAAATCACGGTTTTACAGCTGTACTGTAAATGTGTCATCAACCTTATACAATAAAAGACATTTGCATTGTGGGTAATTTGTATAAATTGTACTAAACAGAACAAATGGTAAAACCGCTCTCAGTTTAGGTACGAGTGAAATGAATGTTAAAGGGAAGCAAAGTGCCAAAAATGATTCATTCAGAAGGGGAAGTGGCTCTTCCTGTTTGTGTCTCCACCATTCAGCCCTTATTCACTGTCAGTGTCTGTGGTTTTCCTGTCAGACTGACGATGTTTATCGTGACACTGTGCTTGTCCCCTTCCAGTATTAGTCGAGATAAATTTGTTATGTGTTCAGCAAAAAAAAAAAAAAATCAAAGTGATGGGTACATCAGGACAAGACTTTCCTCATCAGATCCGGGGTGGGAGACCTTTGATACAAGATAGTATCTTTCCATTCCTCATTAACTCTCTATAAATAGCCCATTGTGGAGAAAATAATTAGATTGTAGCATTTTTTCTTATGGTAATGGCTTTACATAATCGGTTAAATCAGATAAAGGAGTTATTATTACAGTCTGTTCAGAGAAAAGGAGAGCAGGGGCGTATGATGTAACAATAAGCACAAGATTGGCACAATGCTGCCTTGTCCACATCCATTCGGGTCAGGTTTAAAATTAAATTTGTAGATCTTTTAACTTCTGCTGACTTTCATTATTTTATTTCAGTGTGTACGTCCTCAGGAAAGGTACTAAAAGTGTAAGTGTGTATCTGTGTGTGTGTGCACCAGTTTTATTTGTGACAAACTTGTGGCATTTTTGTGGCCAGAATTTGCTACAAATGCTTGCTGCAAATTTGTCACAAATATTATTTGCATGTGAAACCATGAGTTTGCCACAGTTTTTCTTTTAAACACTGTATTTATTAGGGCATGGATTTATAAGTGTTAGCCAACACAAGGTCTTTACTGTATGTACTGTATATACAAGGTCACCCCCGACTGTAACCATGGCTACAGTGTTCTGTCCCAACCCAAACAAAATCTCTATGCCACTCAAAAAGTAATCTGGAACTCTTATAATAGCAAACTGCATGATGAGATCTGTCTGGTCTTGCGTAGGCATGCTAATTTAAGCTTCAAGGATGATTAGCGAGGATTGGTTATTGCACAACAACAAACAGCATTAATCTTAACACGCTAAAATAAAAAACATTTACGAAGAGAGCTTTCATAATATCAACCATGTGACCAAACCGCCAATTTAATAAAGGCGTTACCAGGAACCGGCGTGAAACATTGAATTATTTGTTTAAGATGTAGCGATAGCACGCAGAACGTAACCTTTGACCAAATGCACTGATGCACTGTGGCCAAAGTGTCTGCACAGTTAAACGTTTGTGTATACGTGCGTTCATCATAATACCCGACTGAACAGCACATGCTCTCCTGTGTATGACAAAGACAGACATCTGGTGTGGAGTGATAAGCCAACAGCTTTAAACTGTTACCGTCACAGTTTCGATAAATCGCTGTGCGTGAGAGATTTCATGCTGATTTTCGTTGAAGTTTCGTTGCTGATTTGAACAGAATTAAAATGTTTGCGTGTCTTTTTAAATCATGGAAGCGCACTCAGATGTTCAGATGAAGACGTGTGGTGGTCTTCTTACCAGGAAGAGTTTTCTGCACTCTTGTATCATGTGTGCTAAGCCATGCGTGGCCGCCAGGTTCTCGTTCAGATCCTTCTGGTCAGGTTTTCCCAGAGCGTTTTTCCTGTTCATAACCCTGCGATAAGAACAAAAAAAGAAACGCATAAGAAGGGACAAACAGACGAGGCATAAAATGATGTGTGGTGCAAACGTTTCAGATCTAATCTTGACAACTACTTTAAAGTCACGTTTTCAAATGCAGCTGGCATTCGAACCCTTACGCAAGTCTGTTCTTTCCATTTCTTTCATCTGCATGTGCCTTTCCTGTTTTGTTAGGGCTGTTTTTCAAGCGCAATAGAGTATAATTGCACGGTTTAAGGGTTTGAGGTAGATGCATTCCAAATATGATAGCACCTCAAGCGAAGTGCAATTAAAGAGATGAGAGGAGCTATGCGAAGTGTGTTAACAGACGTTTTGCTCGACCGGGCACACACACACCTGGGTGAGGAGCTCTCTCTGCGCAGTGTGTTGAGATGGAAAAGTGAGGGGGCCAAACACACAGCCAGGTTGGTGCAGGTCATCTGATTTTCGTCCACGCTGGCCGTCACGTCGCTCAAGAAGCACAACAGAGTCTGCAGAGCCTCGCGGTTCTCATCGGGTAGGAGCAAGACCGCGGCCCTCACCGCCTGGAGACGCTGTTCTTTGGGAACATCTGAAAGAGATGGTGGCGTTTTATTGGTTTACCATGAATACTGTGTTTGAAAAGTATGAACTCTTATAAACCAAGCATTGGGCAGTACAATGGTACAGATACCATTATATCAAATAAAATGTGTTCCTGTAGCTTAACGGGTAGAGCATTGCCTTAGCAGCACAAAAGTTGTGGGTTCGATTCTCAGGCAATATATGATAAATGATACTGATAAAATGTATAGCTTGAATGCACTGTAAGTTCTTTGGATAAAAGTTGTGCCAAATACACAAATGTGAATATAAATACAGAAGCTGTTTTGATATATACCGCGTGTGTACCATGGTATTTACATGATGGAAAAGTACAATAAGTAGGGCCTACTGTTCTTCAGAGAGGTATCAGAACATTTAGGAATCAACCATAAAAAGCATCGGAAAGTTCTAGCACATTCAAAAGTGTCTATATGATGAGCGTGTCCGGGGGGCAGTGATTCACTGTGAATCTGCCGACAGATGTGCATGACTGAGGAGAGAGGCGCTTTTAAACTGCAAAGGATGGTGTGATGTCAACTGAAATGTCACGTACGCAGTTTTGTGTGAGTGAATGTTCATAGTGTGTCTGTTATCTTCGCCCTTGGGAATGAAAGACTCTGTCTAAACACAAACACACACACACACAAAACAGGCACACACAGACCCCTGCTTGTCTGTGTGGAATGCTAAGACCTCCACTGTGGTTGGGGTCAGCTACAGTACTTGAAAAACATGCTTGTTTTCTTCGTAATTTTGATTGTGGTAACAGGCTGCTTTAATAAAGCCATATCCCAGCGAACATGGAACGTTCACAAAACATTCTCCAAAAGTTCTCTTGCGATAACAAGTAGGTTTTTATTGTAATATTTTTTATATATCAAAAACTTTATTCTTATTGTAAGTAGGACATTTACAAGAGTTATAGAATTTTAAATATTTGAATAACATTCTTATGACCAAGCATAATGTTAATACAATGTCTACAAAACTGGATGTTTTGAACGTTCCTAGAACATTCAAAATAATATTTTTACATTTTTGTAACTTAATGGAAAGGTTTTAGGCAAAGGTTGTGTTTGCTTCTAAAATCTATTTTAGAGGTGAACAAAAAAACTATTTTATGTGTTCATTATAACAATGTATTATAATGCTACAGTATTAATATAATGTTCATTCATCATGAACAGAATATTGGCTGTGAACTTATAACACATGGCAAACAGAACTTTAAATAACATTATAGAGGCCCTTGAAATAATATTGTAGCATGTTTTCTTTATAAAGTTAGGCATACCTTTATAGAACACTGATAAATATAAACACATTTCCACATGAAATAAATCAACTGAAACAAAGGACAAAATCTCATAAAACGCTACCTGCACTATATTTACATACTGTTTGAGTGCACTCGAGTAATTTAAGTGTTTGGAGTAGATTTTGGTACAGATTACTAAGGTGAGCACACATTCAAACACAGTGTGTGTGTGGGGGTTGTGTGTGTGGTGTGAAATAGCTGTGATAAAACACACATGCTTGTAAGTTACAGCTTGACGTTGGCTCTGAAACGGATACGTTGGTGCCAAAACGTCAGTTGACAGCTATTTCCTGAACTGAATTTGTTTAGATTTCTTTATCCTTCCGAATGATTCAGCCATTCAGGAAAAAGCATTCACGGCTATTTGAGTGTTGTCTTTTGGAAAACGCTTTGTACTTTACATTTGAGAGATAAATGTGTTTGCTCTTGCTTCAGAAGTCAAGATTTCAAAGCACAGAATGTTTTTGTGAACAATTTGTGAAAGCGTGTGTGTGGTCGTCTAATCATCGATTTGGCAAAGCGGATCAAAAGTTAATTGCATGCGTGTTCTTACATTGATATATCTGCAGAAAGGTATCAGACAATTTGCTGGTAAGCAGGGGCTCCGGAAGGTCTCGGAAGTACTGCTTCAGCATGTCGGCCACGTCGTAAGCCGATTGGCCCTCGTAGTTGACACCGCCCCCACTAGCGCAGCACGATTCGTTCATTTGCCGAAGGGCTTGGATACGGGATTTTACACCGGATTTTCGGAACAGCCCCACCTGTACAGAAAGATGGTTAGATGTTTGTGAAACATAAATCGTAAAACCACCTATTACAGTTACGCAAGTGTGCTTTAAAGTTGCTTGTTAATATGGCCAAAATAGGTGACAAAAAAAAAGTTCCAGTTCCACATTCCATTCTTTGTTTTATGTTTTTCCCTCATTTCTGCAAGCCACTTATGTCTTTGCACTCTTTTTTTCCAAACTGACAGCTAAATAGATGGATCACTTATGTCATCATGAGTTTTGCAAACACACAAAAAGAAATTTAAAAGGCAAGTCCTACCACTCCTTACATAACTCAGTCACGAAAGCAACAACTGTAATAACTAAAATTGCAACTATTACATAATTTGTCTAGTAGTCTTTCCATCTGACAGAGAGATGTTTGACTGAAGTCCATAGATCACTTGCTCTTTCATAAACACTCTTGGAATGGAATGTCAACCATGTGGGTAAGTGTGGTAATATGTAACTAGTAGATACAACCAACCAGGAAAGACATGCAAACCTGAATGTACATGCCTGTCTGAGAGTGTTGAAGTCAGGTATGTGTATGGCGATAAAACAACAGATGTCCCCTGCTTGAATTTGGGTCCTGTTACATATAATGACACTACAGGGAACGTGCAACTAAACAGCTGTTCAAATAGGGATCATTTAACTAGGTTATGACCTTGCAGTCATTTTTTTCCCTCTACAGGACAGCTTTTAACTAACAAATAACCAGACCGTTTCTTCGTTTTATTTTTGATAGAGGGCTGACTAGGTTACAGAAAAAAGGTTCAGTATGTTAAGGCATGTTTGTGCATTTTTCTATAAGCTCTGAGGTGAATGTTTGGACAAGCGTGCACTTGTACGTTTTTTATGAATGTTTGGCATCCCTCACCTGGTCCAGGCACTGGCTGCGCAGGTAACGCATGGCTTGTTGGATACTCAGAGGAAGGGGCTGTCCGCTCCTCTGAACTATCACCTGCAGAGGAACTCCAAACACATTCCTGTCCTTATAGTCTCGAACCTTGATCCGCTTCATGAACTTGGGAACAGCCCTGTGAAGCACAAAAGCATAAATGTATATATTAAGTACATTATGGAGATGACAGGATCAATGTGAACAAAAAATTATACACACACAAACACGAAAATATATATGTGCATTATAGATAGATGGATGGATGGATGAACGGACAGACATTATAAAGTGTACATGTGTGTGTATATATATATATATGTTATGGGGGTGAGTGCCATGTGTTGACAGGATGCTGCAGCAAGCGTATGAGTGTGTATTTCATTGTGTATTTAAAGGGAAACCTCTAGAAGCTGAGGGGCCACTTAAAGCTGTTTCCACCAGCCAAGAGGATAAAAACAAAGACAGCAAACAATGGCTCTGAGCAAAGGGAGAAAATAGAGGGACCACACATGTGTGCACATCCGCATGACCGGTTGTTTGTCTTTCAGACCGGCAGTGTGTGCATGCCAAAAAGATGCCAAATAGCGCACTTGTCACTATCAAGATTTGTGGTTTCATAAACGCACATATAAAAAACTCATCTATATGTTGAGATGTGCTTATATGTGTGGGGAGGGATGTGGACAGGAAGAAGTCATTTACAGTACTGCAAAGGCTCACAACAGCTTTGTGTTATGGGGGTCTGACCCAACCGGCCCCCATGGGAGATGAGGGGAGCAGAAAAATGTTTAAGCGGAAAAATGCCCCATAGGAATAGGTTCATAACCTGTGAGGTCTGCATATATTTGTATTGCCTAGATCCTGAAGCCTAAGTAAACAAGCAAGCAGAAAAAGAAAGAAAGAAAGAAAGAAAGAAAGAAAGAAAGAAAGAAAGAAAGAAAGAAAGAAAGAAAGAAAGAAAGAAAGACAGAAGTGTTTGGGTGTTCTCACCAGCTGAAGCCGTGTTTGTTGGTTGGTGTGTATCTCTCCAGTAGAGCAGTAAGCTTGAGCAGACTGTATTTCTGAAGGAGGTTCATCTGCAGAACTGACTGACATCCAACTTGTAACACTGCTGACGACAGACTTGGCCTGTGGCAGGTCTGGAAACTTGGCCAGCGCAGCTTCTGAGGTCTGTAACATGCGCATTCATGAAAACATTACAATTGTTATATAAACACTGGTAATATTTTTAAAATGTGGAGCTCAATCAATGTTAATAATATGAATCACAAAATGTTCTTGGGTACCAAAAGAGATTACAGATTACACACTAAACTAAACCTATTGCAAGACGCAATATAAAACTACTAAAATTACTACCATTACTATTATAACTACACAGTCACATGGTACAAATTTTAATAAAGACATGATAAAGTACCTTGAATTACACATTATGCACACACGCGCGCACACACATGCACGCACAGGCACACACACAGAAACACAAGCTAAAGGATCAGCTACAGATAACCTGGATTAATCAAGGCCTCTATAACCAGGTGGAGACTCTTCAAATTCCTGTGGTACATTCCAGTGGGATTCCGTAACCTACAAGTATCCCTTATTATGTAAGGAGATTCGTTCTGACACGCTTTATCCCTCCCTCTCTTCCTGCATTAATTCATTGTGTCATTGGCATGACCCTTTTCCGTAGGGTGTTGTCAAAGTTTTAAACCACTACAGAAATGTTTTTGGTGAAACCATCAATAATAGTCTCTGTGTTAGTCTGAGTTTTACCTGTTGGTTCGTGTAAGTGATGCTCCCACACCAGAATCACATCTCTCGCGTCCGCTGAGTGTCTCATCCCTTTCTGCTAGCGGGTTTCCAGTGCTGTCCTGATCACTGCAGTTCTCTGTCTCTTCTAAGCGGTTCTGCAGAGGGGATGATGGACAAGGAGATGCAGAATCAAGGGCTGAATCTGAATCCCCTTCTTCCTCTTCATCTTCCTCCTCCTCACCAGTTCCTGTTTCTGACCAGGCATTTACCAGTCGCTGGAGGCCACTGACTCGCTCTAAAACGTCCTCCAGTTTTTGCTCCTCCTCTGCTTGTGCTTCATCCTCCTCATCTCCCACTTCTGAAAAAGGAACATTGTCATAGATGCTCAATCGACTGTCTAGTGAGGCGGAAGACCCCCTCCGGGGTGGGCGTCGGCTTGTGTTATCACCACTACGATAGGATGCTCCGTCCGCAAGTGCTTTAGGAAAAGTGCCAGGCTTGTGGCCTTCAGGCAAATAGAAGACGATAACTCCTCCTTCCTCTTCCCTACTGTCTTCTTCCTGCCTGTTGTCTAACCTCTGACGATTGCGTCGGTTATTCTCTGCAGTTGTGCTGGGCTCCATCCTCTTATTCTGGTTCTGTTTCTCTTCTCGGTCATCTGAAGATTGCATCTCAACAAAATTAAATGGGTCAAAGCCTTCCAGGTACATCCCACCTCTTTTTGTGGACCCAGCTGCTGTGCTGTGACTACGTGCTCTTGAGACCGGACTGGGTGTACTTACAGCACTCCCACTGCTGGCCTCTGATTGGCTACTTCCTGCACTCCCACTGCTTGTTTGTGTTGAATAAGAGATGCTGTTTGTTCGGTTAGCATTGCGATCCAGAGTTGCAATGTCGACGCAGTTGAGGCGCCGCAGTTTGTCCTCATCAAGACCTTCCTTCAGTACTGGCCCACTGATCTCCAGCCTACCTTGCCCGACACAACCCTTCTTCTTGCGCTTTGATGCTGCATTGCTGCTGCTGCGTAGCCGCAAGCTTTCCATGCGCTTTAAGAAGCTCTTTGCTCTAGAACGTGTGCTTTTTTCAGCACCACTACTTATCAAGCTGGGTTTTACCTCAAATGCAAAGGTACCATGATCCAGAGGGGATGGAAGCCCATCGGAAAAGGAGTCTTCATTGGCACCTGAAGTTCCAGATGAACATACACTAGCAACGGAGCTTGCCCTTGTTGTGGTGGCTGTGTTAGCATTAGAGATGGTTGTAGCAGGGCTGGATGGTACAGTGGTACTCAGGGATCCTCCTCGACTTCCACTACCAGCACTGTGCAGAGAACCCACCTCTGGCTGCTCACTAAGATCCGTTAAGACGCTCTCAGCACTGGCATTAACTCCCTCCTTTAGAAGGGGTCCTCTGGCAAAACGTTCATCTTGGGATAGAAAGGGAGTAAAGGAGCCAGTTTCTCCAGCTGGAGGAGAGAACACATCCAGATCCAGCTGGTCCAAGCGAGACCAGCGCTTGCTGTCTCGCTGGAAAGTCCAGCGGCCACTTATGGCACATGGCTCATCCTCATCAGAATCTTCACTCTGCAATAAGATATAAAGAACAGTTATAGGAAAATTTTGAAGACTTTAACATCAGTTTAGAAGTTACATATCTGTAAAATTAAGGACAAGCTAGAAATGTAAACCTAAATCAACACATTATTATTAGTAGTAACCATTAATGCAGCACTGTGAGGAATCACTTTACCCGGTGTGATCACTTTTGACCCTCTTGGTCTTGTTCAGGTCATATGTCATATGTATGAGACTACGGTCCATTCAAGGAAAAAGCAGTTATTGTGGTTGGCTGAGCCATGTCACAACATAGTCACATGTTCACCTTTCCCCCCCTCTACTTTAGTTGAGTTAATCTATCTCCTCCCTGAGGGTGGTAGGGGTGGAAAGAAGGGGGTGGTGGACAAAAAAATTCCAGGCCAGCTCTCAGAGTTCACACCCGAGCCTGAGAGGGCAGGTCTGGTCCCATCCCCCATCAATGCAATCATCTTAAGGAAGCCTGGAAAACCATGTGATGGGACTGCTGGACAAAAAGGTTGGAAAGGAGATGAAAATATTTGAAAATTCAGCAAACCTGTCTGTTCTGAAATGCCAGATCTCTGTCATCAAATGCAACTCTAGAGTTCTAAGCCAGTTAAATTAGACTTCCTAGTAATTTCCTAGACAGACTGGAAAGTTCATTTAGGGTTTTAAGATTCTAAAAACTGGTTGACAATTTTATACCCCTAATTAAATTGTGTGTTGACCTCAGTTTAACTGTAGAACAGACCTTAGTCTCAGATCCCTGACTAATCAGCGAAAGCAAAACTAGTTGGCCGGTTAACAGGGGGTCGCGGGATCCAGGGGTGTTTTCTTCACGGTTCATAATAACGAAGGCGACGAAAGTCTATAAAACTGGAGTTGTTATTTTATAGCCCTTGAGGGCAAGCCTTTGATCATAAAGAGCGCAGTCCTGTGGTGTAACGTTTCTTCACGGCCCCTCCCAATACATTTTATGTATTTTAGAACACTAGTGTGGGTGCAAGTATGAATTCATGAATTTTTCACTTCTTTTAAAACAAACTGCAGTAACAGGAAGGCAATGAACACAGGAGAACCCTATAGAGGCCACCTGAACAGATCAATGCATTCCAGGCATGGTTAGTGCTTGTATGTCTGAAAAGGGCAGATCACTTCCTCGAGTCATCTCGTGACCTCTACCTTTGACTCCGTCAACACAAGATGACACTGAAGGGTCATCAGCTTTCTTAAAAGGATGCACATTTGACAAGGCGGCCATTGTTTGGACTCTTAAGTTTTAGGGCAGAAAAAGTCGCAGTGAGGCATGACGGTTATCTTCCTAAGCTCCCTGTTGTGATTACATAGTTGGTTTGTTTGTTGTTGCATTCTCGACCCACATGTAGTTTGAGTCATAGCTTAGGGGCAGTTTTAGACTATACACACTCACTGTGAAACCACACTGACAAAGTGACCAATAACTGAGCTGTGGAGTGTGCATTCTCTTCCTTTTATGGTATGAAGGGGGGGTTTTAGGAAGTGCATGGTGAGAAAAAAATGACAAACAGGAGTGAAGCATAGCAAGAGGAGGACAGAAGTTAACGAAAGCCTCTCATTTAGGGTTATTCAGCGCTGCCCTTAGGTCCTTGAAAATGATAAGAAAACAAGACCTTCCTTCTAATTATCTTACACGAAAAGCGAACACAAGTTACACACTTAGGATAAGAGAGTGGAGCGAATGTGAGTAAAGTGGTAGAGCGAATAAAGGGTTTAACAAGTGAAATGATTTGGCAAAATAAAGAGAAAGGGATTTTTGACAAGACACTTACCCTCTTTCTTTGAGGAGTGATCTCTAATCTCATAAGAGCACACTTGTTTAGGGTGTTCAGTCTTCTGCAATTCAGACACACATAAATACATGAGTGAAACAAGTGACAGTAGTTTTCAAGCAGACACCTTAAAAAGAACCACGGGGCTGCAAACAAAGGCTAAATTCAGTCATTAGCCTACAAACAGACTTAAACTCGGAGTCAAAACCCTGGACAGAGACAAAAAGAGGGGGCAGAGACGGGGCGAGCAAGAGATAGAGGTTGAGATAGATGGAAAGAGACAGACACGGAAAAAGACAAGAGGAGGATGATGGGTGGGAGCCAGGCCCAATAATGAGCTGCTGAGGGATAAACTTCAGATTAAGGAGGAAGACAGACGGAGAATAAAAAAGGAAGAAAAGAAAAAAGAAGGTAGAAATTTGGAGTGGCGACAACAATACAACAAAGGAGACGGAAAGCTTATCCCAGAAGCCACCTGGTTGGTATCATGTGACTCTGACTTAGGGGGGAATGTGTGTTTGTCTGTATCAGGGGGGCTGGCACCAGAAAATGGCCTCCAGATGTCTATGAGCTCCAGCTGGGCTCTGATGGACCGTTCTCTAGGCAAAGATATTGAATCTCTTTTCTTTTCTCTGTCTTTCCTACCTTTCTATCTCTGTCTATTTTTTCACTTTTAGCATAATCAGTCTAAGATAATGCATGTAAACACACACATTGATTATTGTTTCACAACATTTAAAATGAAAGTGCATGCCTTATAACTGTGAGTGTCATTTTAAAAACTATATGATGGTTCAAATCAAATTTGTTGAGCCATTTATCTATTGCTTTGGTATTTTCCTCAGCTTTCGGAGTTGCACCATTCAACAGTAAATGTGGCGTAAGAGTAGAAGATACATAACAATGAGACTTTTGCTGAAAATAGAAAACAGCCAAGACAGAGCACAGTGATGAATCTCATTCAGCTGGGGTGAGAGAGAGAGAGAGAGAGAGAGAGAGAGAGAGAGAGAGAGAGAGAGAGAGAGAGGAAACAACACAAAAAAAACACACACAACAAGACTATTGTTTTATATTCTAAAAATGCAGTTTTTTTAGTGAATCTCACCTGCACAAAGCCTCTATGGCATCCTGATCCAGAAAGTCATGATCGCTAGTTACTGAGGAGATATCAATGGGGAACTGACCATCTGGGAAGCAGAAAGAAGAACAGAAGAAGAGAAACTTTCATTACATTAATGAAAAATAATGAAGACCCAATAAACATGCAATACACACACACACACACACACACACACAAACCTCTCCTCCATCAGTGTTGAAAAGGTAGAGGAAGTACATCTTAGCCAGCCAAACAAACACAGCTGCAATACTGCAGAGCTCAACAGTGGGAGGTGTGTGTGTGTGTAGGAAGGGGGTGTTGGAATCACAATAGGCCCTTGGCAACCCTCAGAGAGCCCATACTGTCTTTATTAACTCAGTCTCTAATAACTTACACACTTATTAATTAAAGCTTTTTGCTTTTAACATATGCCTCTACAAGGCCAAAGACTTTGCAAGTTGTAAACTGATGTGTACGTGAGCCTGTAAGAGCGTGAAAGCGATAACAGATAATTATTTTATTGTTTTCCTGTACTGTACTCACTGTCTCTTATCTATAGTGGCGCAATCATGACAGCTTGATCCCACAATTCAGATCCCTGTAACCGATAACACACCTCAGATGGGCAGGTGTGTCACAACGGCAGGAGTCAGTAGGTTAAAAGTGTGAGGTGTTGGACACTTGAGGCATGGCGATACTTGATAAACGCTACTGTACAATGTGCTGTGCGTGTGTATGTGCATGAGAACGTTATTCTAACTTTTTTAATTCTGTAACATTTTTAAAACATTCCACTAACAACTTAAGAATAATTTTTGATTTAAACGATTTTTGATCACATACATTTTTTGTTTTTATGATTTATATGAATAATTAAAAAAATGTTCTACTCATGATACTGCAACATTTTTGATAACGTTGACAGAAGAATGTTCTCTTTAGGTGGGGAGTGTTCATGCAGTGGTTAATAGAAGGTTTTGGGGGTGGGTGGGTGTGGGGTTCAGAGTCTTACCTTCATAGAGTTGGGCATACTGTGGAAAACCTGCAGCCCTCAGCCACGTACACGCCTCTTTCGCTTCAATCTCTGCAGGACATAGACAGAGAGGGACTGGCATTTAAAAACGGCACATTTATGCACTGAAAGGTGGTTGTCATGGAATCATGTATTAGGAATTAATTCTAATAAAGATTAAAAAATATTCACATTGATATATTCATGTTTATAACACTTAAAGACTCATCAACCTTCTCAAGAAAGAAGAAATTTGTGCAGTACTCCATGTTTTCCTCTCAGAGTTGGTCTGCTGGACTTTTTTGATCTGTCACTATGGTGTAATGTTTGGGACAGCCATGTTAAGTGGCCATCTACAGCGTCCAGAGCTGTTGTTGGGCTGGTAAAGAGCCACCACATCCCTTCATTAACTGCAAACGACCCTTTAGACGCCACATGCCAAATGGCAAACACCATTCAAGGCATCTTGGCTCGTTCTGGAGACCGGTTTCACACAGTGAGGTGTCAGAATTAAGAGTTTAACTGCGATTCTGTCACCAAAGATGCTTCCCACACTAGCTGTGTAAATGCCTGCTTAAAAATGCCCATAAGAAACCAACCAAAGCAAGGTAGGAAGTTTCTGCAAAGACCATCCCAGCTAACAATTTTAGGTTGTTAAGAATGTTTTCATTAAGTAACAAAAACATTTAAAATGTTATTTTAAATATATTGATATATTGTTTGTTTTTTTATATATTTGATAAAAATGTTTTTGATAACTTTATTATATCTGTTAGAGAATGTTTTCTGTTAGAGAATGAGATTTTAAAAGATATCCTACAGTTCTAGGAAGTTTTACACGACCCAGAATTTTTTGTTGTTTATTGGACTATGTGATGGTGAATGGACAGATAAGGATCTTCCTGCAAACTCAAAGATTGCTGAGCTAAACTCAAGCAGGCATGACACAGGAACTAGCGAGTTACTGTGATCACAATCTTGCCTGATAACCATTGTGCCCTTGAGCAAGCACTCAATCTCAGGTTGCCCTGGGGGGACTAATGCCTACACGTTTTGGACAAAAAAGGGTCTAAATGACAAATCTTTTGGATTGGTGTAAAAGTGAGGCAAATCCCCTCTGTCGCCCTCTATAGTTCAAACGCAGCTAGTGCGTCCGATCTGCTAGCACCACTGTAGTCTATCACTAGAACAATCTACGCAATTACAGCTCACAATAGGAGGGACCTCTTGCTTTTCTCTACGGCTAATTGTCCGCATTCCTACAATCCTAATTATTCTAATTGCGATGATAGCGATGATGTTGTGCATGATTGAAAGACCACCTCTGATAGGTTCACCGTCATTTGAACAAAAAGAAAAAGAAAGAGGCCCTCTCATAGATTAGGACGGGGATTAGGAGGGGCCGAGGGAAGGAGAAGCGAGAAAGACGTGCGCTTCAAGACACCGCTGACTTTGCCCAGAGGAAAGGACGCAGAGTCTGTCTCAACCGGCGGAGATACGTGACTCCCCACTCGAATGAGCGTGAGAGTGACGGCACGCTTGACAACAAAGGCACGCGATAAGGGAGGTCCTCTGTTGGTGGAGAGAAAAGAAAGCAGGAGATGGAAGAGTAATTGAGGGAGAGGGAGTATTTCAAAACATGCCTTGACAGCAAGAACTGCAATGTGAAAATAGAACGATCCGAGTCGACTGTGCACACTGAACTGAATCTGGAGTCCATCTGAAAAAAACGACACGACTGGATTCCTTTCATGCGATGGACAGAATTTTGCCCAAAAGCACTTTTTAGGAGTTCGTGACCTTTGAAGAATGTGCTACACTTAAAATAATGACACGCTTTTTTGGAATGGTCTGTAATGAGCGCCGTGGCTTCCTGTGTGTTTGTGGTAGTGTGTGTTTGTGTGTGTGTATGTATGTGTGTGTGTTTGCAGCGTCTAGGCACCACTGAAGCCCATGCAACTAGAAGACAGAATGCATTTAAATGTAAATGATGAACACACACATAAACACACACAGGCTCCACTGCAGTGTCTCGCAGACTGGCCTTTTCATTCATCGGTAAGACACCCCCCCCACACCTGGTAACAATAGGCTGCTATCACACAGGTGCCCATCCGACACCAACAGTAAATACGCTCAAGGCTGTCTGGGTAGAGGGTACATAACAAAAATTCAAACCTCTACATCATTGAGTGAAACAAAGACCAAAAAATGTAGGAACACAAAAACCAGGTATCAAAGACAACATGCAGATATTGAAATAAAAGTATTGCTCCAAAATTGCTCTTTTATATTTCTGGAAACATAAAGGAGCTTTAATGAAGTATCGACTTTATCTGTCCCAGAGGTTTCCATGGTTAGTACTGGTCTACTTGATGGACCACCATGGCTCTGCTGTTCATTTCAAAAAATGTCATTCTGGTAAAACTGGTTGACCAAAGAAGTCTCGCTGGTGACAGGCTAGTGCTCCAGGCTAACAGAGAGTGTTCTCAGAACATTGGCTGAGGTTCTTTCAAAATTCTCTCAAAGCTGCCAAAAAAAAACGTTTTTGCCATAATGTTTGTAGAATGTCATTTATATATACAAGTTATTGTTAAAAAACTGTTAGTCGAACGTTTTAAAAACATTACAGAATTATCAATGTAATGTTGAATAATGTTCTTATAACCAAACAAGAACATTATCTTATAACATTAATGGCAACAGTACAAAAAGGTTCTTACAACCTAAAATTGTTAGCTGGGTAGGAGCAACATATTGAGACATTCAAAACAACGAAGAGTCTCATTTGTGATTTTTCTGTCCTGTGGGTAAATTGCTCAGTAAGCGCTAGAGAATACATCCATCACAGCGATACACCAACACACTTAAGCAAGCTGTCTTAATGAAGATAGATACGTATAAACACACTTGTTTCATACACTCCCTCTAACAACATCCACACACGGCTGGATATCCCACAGATGAGCACAGGCTGTTTGCTTCTGTCAACAGCAAGACAACCCACTTAAAGCACTACACACATCTGCTCTTAATGTTTGATTATTGGGCCATAAACGCAGAGTTTGTGTTCGTATGTTGCTTCCTGTGTTGTCCCCGCGAGTCTGCGCGGATCCCCGCGCCAGGCGGCGACCTCACTTCCTCTGCCTTTCCGAGGCCGACAGGAAGCCAATAAGAGCACCTCATTCCACGGTTGCCATGGTCACTTTGGAGGACACACCTCCTTTTGTTCAAGGCCAGATAATGGAGGCCTTCAGTGCCAACACAAACACAGAGAACGCCTTACATCCTGTAACACACACATGGAATGTCGAGCGTTCTACCTCAGAGAAATGAGAAATAGGTTGAACCGCCCCTATAAAGTAAACAGCTTTTGATTCTTTGTGATTGCACAGTACACGCATTTACACTTAAAGGAAGCTATAAATTTAGAGTAGAGACACATCAAGATTAAGCAACAGGACAGCGGCAGCGTGTTACAAAGAGAACTAAAGTCAGTATTACTTCACTGAGTTGGATGCATTAACACTTTTTCCTATGACGTTAAGCATATCTTCAGGTTCAAAATATCCCACAAGGCTTAAATATGCCATCATCTCATAAACGCAATGTTTCCAACATGTGACTTAATATGCAAGGCAAGGGTCTGCAAAATAACATGTGACTACACTAATTCTGGAAAGTGACTATGGAAATTATTATGGTCCAATGACATCAACAAAAGTTTTACTTTTTACATTTTTTGTTATTTATCCAATAGAGGTTTTTAGTGGCCTATGCTGATACCAATATCCAGAAAGCAGGACTAAAATAAGGGCAATATAAATGTGACACGATTTAAAGAGACGTACGTAAATTTCTAATATTTAAAATTTGTCCTGAAATTCAACAATATTTTGAAAAACGTGTATATTAAATGATGTCTATTTTTATTTTTTTGAAAATTGGTAATGCTTATCAGGTGATGCCAATTACCTCACAATGGTTAACTATCCGCTGATTGGCCTGGCTGATATATCGGTCTTTCACTAGTTTAAACTGTTTCATTGTTCGTTTTTTTACACAAATAATCTTTTGTATAACAGTACAAAAATAAGATGTTGATAAACACGAACACGAGGGGCCAATTTTAGCATGTTTTCTGTTTTTCTTTGTTTCTTTAAACCGTATTCTTCTATCAAAACATTTTGATTGAGGGCTTTGAAAAAGAATCAACATCCATCACCATCTCACTTCCTCTCACTGGGTTCATCAGCCTTAATCTACAATCCATCTGTTTCATTTCTTGGTGCCAGTCACCCAGTGGATGCATGACCTGTGACCTTGCCACAGTGACCCGAGTCAGGCACACAGGAAGTCTGGACAGCATCCGTCACAGGCTTTGTGTATTTTTCTTTAAATCATACAGTACTCACACTAGGCATCTGTTTTTATCAAATTAATGAAATCTTTGATATACGCTTTGATTCTGAGTGAACGATAAATCAAAAAACAGAGACACAGACAAGACAAAGGCGCAGACGACAGCCTCCAGTCCCGGAGAAAGACAGACAATCCCCAGGAAGACCTTCCTATAAACTCAGCCAAAGATGAATTCCTGCTAGCTGGACCTTTCGGCCACTTCTAAAATTACCCTTGCCCCTCCCTTTCTTCCTCTTCTCCTCCTCTTCCTCTTTTTCCTGTCACAGGAAGTTCTCACAATCACTGGTTGACGGTTCATCAGCATGAGAGGAGGACGTGGAACCTGTTTGAATGAGTGTGTTTGTGTAATTAAGTTTGTGTAGGCAGTTGATGTGTGTGTTTGTGTGTTTTTGATTGTGCATAATTTAGGAAAGTGATGTATGTAAAATGTATGTGGGTTCATTTTTAAAGTTGTAAATGTGTCTGTTTTACATGAGTGTGTTTGTTTTAAATGAACAGTACACAAACATGAATATCTGTGGCATCAGTATTAACCAGAAAGAATTTTATCAGCAATTCATGTGACAATATCTTCTTTGCAAAACCACATCAAAGACACTGAAGACTATGTTGTGTCTTTCCACACATGCACATTACACAAGGAGGAATCATGCATATTTTGCTAGTATTGAAACTTTTGGCATGGCTGTCTAGAGACATATGGAGGTATAGCGTTTGATAGCCAGGAAACTGGCCACACACACAAACACAGAAGGATAATGGGGCTACCCCATGGCTCGGTACAGTCACCCAACACCACAATGCCAGCCTCTCTCTCTCACACACACACTTTGTCCAGATGGACTCATTAATGTGTGTCTCAGACTTTCTGACAGATTTAAACATTAGCTATCACTGACCTGGAGCCAGCTTGGCCAGGTCTGGTGACTGGCCACTTTGTGTAACACAAGACTGATCTCAGGTCAGATGATTAGATACGCTCTCTGATAGGCCTATATGGTATAGCCTATGCATTCCCTCTATGATCAAATGATTACTGTAAGGGGAATAAGATAAAATATCTCCTCTAATATCACAGCAAAACATATGCAACAATTGATCATACATTAATTAAAACCAACATTTTATTTATACCAAAATATGTTAAATATGTTTAACAACCCCGTATGATTCCTGCGTCTTGAGGCTCCTTATGTGAGCCCATCACTTTCACCAAACACAATGACATTAGACTATCAGGTGGTACATGTATATATCAACTTCAAGGGTTTGTGTTTTAAGCATAACATTCTTTCCTTTGACTCCCAGCTGAACTGCTAACTACCTTATCACCTGGAGTTAACATGACCCCAAGATTATCGACCTCTACTCGAATAAAAAAAGACAAGTCAGACATGCAGCCTCCTGCAACAAAACGTATTTTCTTCATCAACATTGTTGTATTATGTGTTATTTGGATGCAAGTTAAAGAGATCTGTTCCAAGCGCGTCAAAGGGTGCAAGTTTGGAGCAAAAGGTTGCAGAGACCTAACTTTACAACCGATTCGGCAACAGAAATAAACGAGACAAGTGCTGAAATCAGTTCAGCAGTGACATTTTTTATGGTGTTATAGACGTGAAAAGACGCACAAATGCGTCCTCGGTCCAAAAGTTTCAAACCAGACTTTCCGCGCTCTCGTTCAAGATTATAGCAAAACCTCCCCCAACTCTCAGCATTAGGACTTAATATATGAGAAAACACAGACCCCGACTGACGAAACACAGTCCTTATCTCGGAAATATGCGAAAGCTACGTAAAACCGACTGGGACGCGTCGGGATTTGTGGAGAGAGAGGGGAGATTACTTATCTGACAGCCTGGAGCGCCGGCAGCGCGTGATAATTCCCGAATAATTCCAAGCAATCAGTAAACTTTAGGAAAGGATACCCATAAAAGTTAAGAATAACTAAGCAAAAATAAAATGCTAAAGCAGTATAAACACTTCATGTTAGCTACTCATAAGGTTAATAACCTAAGACATTAATCTTAACAAAACAAGTTTCAAAGAAAGAAGGATTTTAAATAACAAAGTTGCAAAAGTACTCACGAGTAAGAATCATGGTTGTATTTGCGGCAACGCGAGATTCCAGCTGCGTTATGCTTCGTTTTATTCCAACATTATACAGCGACGCTGGCGTAGTCTCCCAACACAAATAACACTCGCAAGATACTTATATTAAAATAAACAAGTTGCTCCAAAATACTTAAAGTGTTAACGGTTAAACCAGGTCCAAAGACCAAAGCGCAAAAAATAAATCCATGACTAATTTCCTTCCCTGAATGCTCGGGGCAAAAAGAGTCTCAGTCCTCCGGAGAGAGCTGTGTTTGAAACTCCCGTAAACTGGCTGGCTGTTGCGTGAATGTGAATGAACGGACTGATTCACTGCTCTGGATTGGGAGGCTGAAGGGAGGCTCCACCTCCCCGCCTACGGCAGCTTCAGGTGGGCTTTCGCTGCTCCAGACTGGGAGGTGGAGCGACTGCAATATACACTACCTGAAGCTACAGAAAGTCACGTAAAACATTCATTCAGAATTAACAACAGACGCTCCTGAATGAATGATTTTTTATAACTTTTATTATCTTATCAAATGCATAAAATCAATTCAAATTGATTTTTTTTGGAATATCTAACAATAATGCTTTTTAATCGTAACATAATAATGTTATAAATTAATAATTAAATTATTATGCCACATCACCCAATACGCTAGTGAACGATACAGGTAATAGTAGTAATATATGATTAATTTTAATATTATTATAAACAAATATAAAGAATTAGTAATTTAATAAATTATTAATATAATGACTGTGTTGTTTAGTTTTCATAGCCTAGTTTTCAATTGTGGTTCAAAGTCATCAGCTGTCTCTGGGAGCAACTCAAGTGAGTTTTTGTCCTTGCTTGTGTAGTTTCTGTAGCGAAATCCAAATAATCGTGGTCCAAAAAGTGAGAGTGATTTTCTCAAATATATTGCTCATTTGCCTGTAAGACGTTGTGTGGGACTTAACTACTTTAAACTATTATTAAAACGGCGCGCCGTTAGCATATGTTAAGAGGTCTTCATTAAGTAGACGGGCCGTTTGAAAGGCGCTATTGTGGGACATGATGTTGTGAAAGGGGAAGACAATGAGACCGTTCTGCTATGGTAATTCCAACAAGCCCCATCAACAGGCGTCCCTGATCCTCGCCTTCTTCCACACGCACGCACACGCACACGCACTGGCGCGCACACGGGTACGACGGCGCAACAGTGGCTTTTACACAGGGCAGGACTTTCTATTGTGTGAAGAGTTCTTCTTGAGATCAAACAGGCTTATGGTCCTCTGAAGCTTCCTGCTTTAGAAGTCAAAAGAAAGTCACATTCACTTCCTTTTTAACAATTCAATTCAAATTCTGCCAAAGCCTAAATGCAGTTAAGTAATATACATGTAAGCCAGAGGTCACTGAGTACTATCTACTGTATACTGCATACTATTTTTTGAGGTAGCATGTGAAACAATGTATTATGCAGTAGTATGGTACATTGTCACGTGACTTTACAAATTGCATGTTTAATTCAGTAGAATGGTGTCCGTTTATCATTCTGAAATGAAAACAATTATTTTGTATTTAAATTTTGTGTGAAAAACATTCATAACTGATATCACTTCAGACTCTGGAAATAAACTTGCGCATTAAACTGTTCAAGCGCATTGCATCATGTTACACAGCTATTTAACTATTTAAGCTATACAAAAAATACAGTATAGCCAGGTGCATACTGTACCGTTTTACAATTGTTAAAGATTGTAAAAAATGTACAGTTTGCAGTCGGCTTAAGTCTTTAATTTGTCTTGTCTGGGTCTGTAAAATAGTACAGAGTCTGACTCACAAGGAAAAAACACATGATATCACAGGGGGAAATTGCCTTTACTTGTGGAATCTTCACCTCAGCCCTTATTCCTCACTATCCAAAAATCCAGCAACTCAGCATGGCTCATATGTGGTAAAGTGTTGCTATGGTAACCTCAGGACGATGTCTGTGTGAGAATGAGAAAGTTGACGTTCCGCATGAAAAGAAGATGAGTAATAAGGGTGAGTTCTGCTTAAGGTACGTCTATTTCCATCTTTGCTACATTATTCCAGAGAATGAGCGAGTGTGGTTATAAAAATAGAAATAGAGCTTTTCACTCTCAAATTTGGTCTTTAACTATAGCAGCCACAACTTTATCACCCAATATGTAACTTACTATTGTTTATAATTAAAGCTGCAATGATAACAATACACAAAAAACAGTTTAATTA
This sequence comes from Ambastaia sidthimunki, assembly GCA_036877625.1. Lineage (NCBI taxonomy): Eukaryota > Metazoa > Chordata > Actinopteri > Cypriniformes > Botiidae > Ambastaia > Ambastaia sidthimunki. Next base: position 58,293 of record JAZGTK010000226.1, read on the forward strand.
ACAGATCAGTGTTTAAAACAGCCTCCTTATCTGGTTCACAATGGTAAGTTTATAATAATGATTTATAATTTAAGGGGTCAGGTCGGAATTCCCTAGAAATGTCCATTTGGCTTCCTTTAACTTCAACATGTAAAGACAGGTACAAAAAGTAACCTGCAGTTTTGTGGTTCAAACAGAGATGGCAGTAGAGAGGCAACAATTACCGATTGCAGCTTTAAACATTTTTTTATTAATTGAATGTCTGGCTGTAAATTTTATTTGCAGATGAATGTTTTTGTAATTGCATTTGTGTGTGGTCGTGCTCATTGAAAGCTACACTTAAAATAAGAGAACAGCCTTTAACACACATCAGTATACCACATCAGCTTTGTCACAGCTCATCAACTTTGTGTGTGTGTCTGTTTTAAAGTGTGTGCATAGAGGATTGTTTGTAACAATAGCTGATTACTCTAGCATGGCATGATTGACGATGACTTTTAAGTGCTTCGACTTCATTTATGGTCCAAGCCACCTGGAATTCCACAAAATGCCCTATTTAGTACCTCAGCATTCAAAAGTGTTCACACTCGAGTTTTATTTATCCTCAGTAACTAGAAATTACAAAATTATACACAATGTGTTCTACATATAATAGTTTGGATAGAAAAGAGAGTTTTTTTAGACAGTTTTTTATTCTCTTAAGATTTGTGTGAGCATTTGACAGGACAATGCCTAAAAATTTCAACACTAAAAATTTCACTTATGGCTTGACCAAAAATTCAGGCTGGTAAAAGTGTGGAGCTCAGAAAAGGACAGAGCCTGGACTGAAATTACAATTTGTGGACATTATATTTAGGAGGTTGCCATTGCAAATTAAAGAAGCATATGAGAGACGCCACCCTAGTATGGTCTAAAGTTCACTGGAACCTGTGTGCGTTTCCCACAATGCTTTGCTGTTCAAAGCAACAGAATGTGATGACCACTGGCATTGTAGAAGTTTGTAATTATATGTGAGTGTGATGCATTCATTGCATATTAGTTAAGTTTGGATCTCTATTTTGAATTTATTTTAGCTTGAATTCATTTAGTTCACCCACAGACTAGTAAATGAATAGTGTGTTTTTGAATGCGTTTTGTGTGTGTACTCCACCTCAGGCCTCTAAATCACAAAGTAAGACAAAGGGAGAGCCACAAAAGCATACAACAGCTATTTTCTGCTATTTATAAACCAGGACTGGCTAAAACAATCAGAAATAGAACAGAGCAGGTGTGAGTTTATGTATTAGTACACAACACATATTGAAGCTGTTTAGGTGTATTTTTGTTTGTGATTGTTCATGCAAAACAAATGGGACCCTTGGTGCATTAGTGCTTATTTTATCAGAACACATAAGCTGGATGGGTATGTACAGAATGTGCCAGCTTTGATATCTGGAGGATAAAAACAGGAAAACTGTACTGGTGGCTCTTGCCCTGTCCTTAATGACCCATCTCCCTCCCAACCACATTCACACTGACACACATACACACACGCTATGACAACAACAAAAACATACACACACACATACATCCTGGTTCAAAAATAATAGTCTTTGTGTTATCGTACCATAGGTTATGATTCAATACAGTGTTTACAATTAATTGTAAGACACTGAAGAACATGACAAAACTTGTCTAGTCTAAATCATATTTCACCCCAAAAAATATTAAGAAAAAAATCTTTCTTTATCGTTACTCAGAAAACGTCATTCATCATAAATTATAAGATAAAGTTTTGTGCATGGCTTAGAATTTAATTTACAATTATTTTAATAGCAGCTAATTGTAATATATACATAGGTATTAACCTATACATATACACTTCTTAAATAACGTAATTAAATGCAAAAAAATAATATTATTTTATAATATCAATATAATATCAATAATATCAAACAGCTGCTGATAACTAAATTGCTGACTTGCAGGATTTCTGCACATATAGGGAAGGTAACGTAACTCATAACCGACCGTTTTGAAGCGCTTTGGCAGTCACCCAGGCCATTCCTGATTTTTCCATGAGCTAAGAGCTCTTACGTGTATGAGAGGCATTAGTGTACACAGCTGTTATGGAGATATATACACAGTGCAGAGATGGAGAACTTCTGGCTCTCATCAGAAGCTGTCTGGAATCTGAGAGGCCCTGAGGGAGATGCTTCAGATAGACGCTCTACAACATGGAGTTTGACATGTCTGAGATTTTGGATATTTTCTCATAATGGGGGTGAGAAGGTAAACGTATGCGTCAGCGTGTCTTTAAGGCGATTACTTTGAAGCATACAGTACTGTAATGTTACATGCCCTATCTAGAAAATGGCCAACACATGTTTAGAGGCTAAATCTTGCCCTGCTTTCACAGACCATTGGCCATAAAGAGATGAGTCATGGTGTTTACTCACTGCATATAGGAAAGGTAATGTAGTCAAAGCTTACTTACTGTTTTAATGAACGGCGGTGGGAAGGTATGTGTGAAATGTATGTAAAACGTTTGTGTGCTTCTGTTTGGAAGAGAAACGCACTATTCAGTGTTAGCCTTGTTTGACTGGTGTGTCTTCAACACCAGAAATATTTTACCTTCTACGGTAGTCAGGTGTGAAACTAATAAACCACTGTCCTCCCCACAGGTTTCTTTTCCAGCCTACGATTTTTCGAAGCATTCTCAAAGTAAACCTTTCTGACTTTTATCTAATCTAATCCTCACAGTTTTGAGGGTGCATGACCCCATCTGATTGGTTGAACGGAAGGACATTCCAATCAACCAATCAAATTTCAGAATTTGGATATGGAAGACAATTTTTGCTGTTGAAAAACACACCTGTGCTGGTCTACCAGCTAAACAGGCGTTAACCGCGGCAAACCAGCTTAGATCACTCTGGAAATTCTGACTTTATAGGAACAGGTTATGGTTAGGGTTTATGTTTGAGAAAGTTTTCAAAGGTTGTTGATTCAGGAACATGTCCTACATGAGATAATCAGACTGGGTGTCACAAAAGTGTTTTTTTAGAATAATCCTTCCACATGAAGATACACCAAAAAACCCTGAAGCCATCCACAAGAATCCCCACAATTAGCAAGAAGTCTCTGGAAAGTACTGACACATTCTTCCCTCAGACAACCTGACTGAAGCTTGCCTATCCCTAGCTGACAGATCTACAGATCCCATATTTTGTTTTCTTCCTTGACTGGCATTCGTGAACATGCGCATTTACACATTCCATCTCTGACACACTTCTTCAGTTTTCCTTTTTCATCTTTCGTTCTCACATTCCTGCCTATATGAGGCAGGGAAATTAGAAGACTGCTTGGCCTTGAGTACTGTCAGCTGGCCGAGCAGCATACTTTTCCCACAATGCAACTGACAGGGCTCTTTGATACTATAATAACTACACTGCTTTATGGATGAAATGGAAGTGAGGTACTAAAGTTAACAAATGTCCCATAATCCACTAAAGACAGCCATATGTAGGTCAACCATATGACCTTTACTCTGAGGAAAGGAAACCTGAAGTTGGATGAAAACACATGTGCATTTTGTTGCTCGTACAAGCCTAAAATCCATCTGTAGTTTTTAAGTAGTGCAACACAGTATTCTCACTGGAGTTTAGCATTTATGTAAGAAACAGAAAAACACAGATTAAATTTCTATATTATCTGCAACCACAACTGCTTTTTATTTTATAGAGAAGCAGAGGTTTCAAAATAGACTTCACAATTTCACAAACTGTTCTTAAATTTGTCTGTAAACGTTTGAGATTTGTATGTATGAACTTATAATATTGATTATATGCCTTTCTTATCAAATTGTTCCAGGATCAGATTTTTCAAGACATGCCCCCAGATACATTTCACACCTCTTAGTGCCACTATTTTTAACAATTGTCTTATTTGTGTGTTTAGTATCTTAAGGAAATTTATGAGAAATATCTGAGACAAAATTGATAATTAAATGAAACAGACCTATGAAAGAGCAACCTCTGAGAAATATTTTTTTCCTGTATACTTAGTGTTGGATAAATACTTTTAAAACAAAGGGGTATTTTATTAGTGCCATATCTCATGGTGGGAGTTTTATATATACACATATCAAGCAGCTGTAAAAGATTAACCCATATATGAATGAACAAATGTGCCAACCACCACGTTTAGAAGCACACACACCCTCACACTTCTGTACACTCGAACCGCATGCACACAGCGGCCAGTGAATCTACTGCCTTCAAATCATACCTCATATTTTTCCAATTAGCCATGCATGAATACAGAAGATTACAGATGGTTTGCTTTAGACGGCAGACATGCACAATTTTACACGAGTTTGTGTGCACGTGTGTGTGTGAGGGCGATAAAAGAAAGCCGTAGAGTTCAATACGGGAGCACACAATGAAGTAGCCACAGTGTAACGTTTACTTGATCTCAGCTCAATTGACTTAGTCACCTTTCATTTAACGCGCAACGTTTTGGAATGTGCCAAAAATGTTTTTGGAACATTTTTTGGATCTTCTCCTCTTGTGTAAGTTTCTCGCCTACTGGGCCTCTGGTTAAAATCAAACGTTTGTCATTAATCTTCCTGACTGTAGACGTGTGATTTTGCCCTCATGTAGATTTCCATCAACACTTTCAGCCGCTCCAGTTACCTTCCAGTCTTCGGGCAACATGGCTCATTTCAGATAATTGATGTTTAATGAAGAGATCTGGCTATGGAGAGTCTGGTGTACTGTTCCAGCCTCCGCCCGCCTCTCTCGGCCAATCAGGATAAATATGATTTTGCATTTCCCAATGACTCTAAACAGATGCGCTAACCCATAGATCGTAAGCTAGGGCCAATTTAAAGATGGAAAACAAACTGAAAGGGCTTTTAAAAGAGGATTCCTTTAACACACAGAGAGCTGCACTGTTTCAAAGCCATGTTCAGAAATAGTGCGCAAAAGTCTAGTCAGGAAACCACTGACATACTTCTGCATGACTAATAAAAAAAACAAACAAATGACTGTGGATTTAACAAAAAGGAATATTTTGGGCTCAAGCTTAATGCTCTGAAAATTTCAAAGACGTTTGGTTGTTTTCCAAAGATTATAATAACAAATGTGACATTCCTTTTTCATGTTAAAATGAGTAAAACATAGTAAACAAACAGCTACAGTAAAATATTTAAATTGGTGAACTGTAAGGTACTGACCATATACAGTAAAAATCATATCAGCATGACAATATATGTCATTTTAAAAGAAGAAAATACTGTACTTTAAGTAAAAAAATAGGTCAATTAGGCTGCCATGTTAATAAATCAGTTTTACTAACATGGCATATATTTTTTTTAATATATGCCATGTATTAAAAAAAATACCCCGCCATATTTTTTTTTACAGTGAATATTTGGCAACCACAGCAGCCCATTTTCTTAACAAGATTTTTTTACAGTGCATCTAAACCACAAGGATTTAGGGGGATCATGAGCAACAATCTCATCTAAATGATGCAGCTAACAAGCAAAGATCTGGACATCCTGTTGTTTACAAAGTCATTCATTCCTGACTGCAGTCATTTCACAGATAACAGTCTCCGGTGGACTGCCTCGCTAAATTTTGTTAATGTCAGTAACTCAATAGACCGTAGATTCACAATCAGCACATTACCAATCTGCAGTTTGTTTGTTTGTTGTACCAGACAATAAAAAGATAACAAGCAAACCGAAATAAAGTCATTTGAGCTCTACATAGTGAACGCATCATCTGGTTTATCTTTGATTTGTGTGACTAATGCTCATTCATGAGCTAGCATTTCAAAGCAGATGTCATGTTGTTAAAAGTGTTATGGCAGACTACCCAACTAACAATTTTAGGTTGTAACAACGTTTCCCTAAAGTTTACATTAATAACAAAAACGTTGAAAATGTTATTTTGACATTGTTACGAACGTCCAGTTTTTTTTTTGTATGTATGTTGAATGTTGTATTAACAGAATTGTATTGGTTATCAGAATGATATTTATACGTTCTGTTAATTCTGTAACTTTTTCCGTGACAGTTTAGGAATAAAACTTTTGAACTATATTATATGATATATTACGTTAAAAACACATTATACTAACCTTACTGCAAGAACGTTAGTTTAACTGATTGAACTTTAACTGAACGTTAGCCTATGTTCTGAGAACGTTCCCTGTTAGCTGGGTAACATGATGACAGATATGTGGAGATAGACTGAAATATCATTTGGCTGTGAATTGACTGAATTTTGACTCATGAGGATTCCAATAGATTGAATAATGTATTACTCTAGTTACTGAATGTGTAAACTCTGCCAAGGAGTTTGATCCCTGCCAAGTATGTGCCAGTTGTTAACTGCGATTCATCTACATGGCCTTGGGTTTAGTCATTTTATAATACTGCTTAAATAAACATCTACGCAGTAGTATTCACATACTGGTCCAAATTTGCAGCCTTGACTCAAAAGGGCAGCTGTAAACACAAAATGGAAAGTGGGCAAAGTATTAGAAAGCCCCTTTGAAAATGCCAAATGCCTCTACAGTCTTAAAAATGTATCTTAAAATGAGTAATTTCAACTGAGAGAATGCATATGCTGGCAAATATTCATGTTGCTTTGGATAAAAGCATCTTTCAGATGCATAAATGTAAATGTTTATCCCTGTAAGAAGAAAATTATTTGTACTAGAAACATAAATACCTTTAAATACCTTATATTTTTATAGGTTAAAGGTACAACTAATGTAAACTTGAAAAAGGTTAACTGCAAGGTATTGACCACATACAGTTATATATATGATACATAAATATATATCATATCTATAATGGCATTTTAAAAACATGCTTAACCAAAGTAAACCAGAATGAACTTTCATGATGTTCCATGTTTCTTTTTGCTAGCTAGTGTCCAAAACACAACATATGCTGGTAACCAGCAATGCTGGTCTTTTTAACAGGGATCATTAGCCAGACAGGCAGGGAACTGTGAAACACAAGCTGTATTGCATTTTCTTGGAATTCTGGGAACTTTTGGTACAGCAGATGGGTACAGGGCTAATGGTTAAGGCATATGGTCCAAGTCCCTACAGTCAATGGATTACACAGCTCAAGCACCTAACCTTACCTTTTCTGACCTTTGACCCTGCACTGAACTCTCACCTCAGATGAAGCATATTGCACCACCATAAGCCACGTCCAAGCCAAACCAGGTGGACACTGGGAAAACTGGTACTGTCACAGAAGTGACATGCTTTCCTAACTTGAAGTGAATTTTAAAGCTGCAATCTGTAACTTTTGCTTATCGCCATCTCTGTTTGAACTGCAGGTTACTTTCCGTACTTTTCTTTACATGTAATGAAGTCAATTGAAGCCAAACCGACATTTCCTGATATTTTGTTTTTTTTTTAACCAAAAAAAGTTATGCATTGCAGCTATAAATGCAAAAGAAATGTAATCTTTCATATAAATTAGGTTACGCAAAATTGTATTGGTGCATATTGTCCCTGTATTGTTTATTAAAGTCAAGCTGAGAATGACAAAGTTAGTCAAGGACTTTAATAGCAATAGAGAGGAAAAGGTAGCAGTGATATGAATTATCATATATTGAATTATCATATATATTGAATTATCATATATTGAATTATCATATATATTGAATTAGCAACCTCTACTTGATGCAAGTAAATAAAGTCTTTTTTTTACACAAGCAACACCTGATAATGTCTTAGATGTTATTCTTGTATGTCGGACTTCACTGGTTTCCTGTGTGTTTTCTGTGCTGGTTAATGGACAGTGCTTCAGGCAGGAGCTGACAAATAGCACAAGGTCAGGTGATAAAACATGTCTTGTGTTGCCAGTAGAATTAGCTCATTTATTTCACAACATAATTGACCTAGTTCACTCCGCAATACTGTGAGAAAGAGAGAGTGAGGATGTGTGTGTGTGTGTGAGAGAGATGGAGATACAAGAGCTCCTTTAGGTCCATCAATAAAACAGAGACAAAGAAAGTGATTGACCTCCAGTCTGTGTGTGTACATGTGTTTATGTGTGTGGTGGGGGATTTGGTCCCCCTGAGGGCATCTTTGTGAATGCTCCTCTATAACTAGAAGCAAGAACTGGGTGGGATCCCAAAGTTTGGGTATTTCTAAGATTTTCTTAAGGGGTTGGGTTTGCCACTGGGTACAGAGAGAGCCATTGACGAGGAGCATTTAGCACTGTGGTATTTTCACCTTAAAGTTTGGTGAGTCTTAACCACCACTGTCCCTCACGCTGCTGGATCTTAATCTTGCAGCCCACGCTGTGCTAAGAGCTCTTGGGAAGGAATCTATGGAATCCTATTGACCAAGAAGAATAAATAAACACATTTTTGGGCAAGAGGATTCGATTAAAGAAGAGTGATGCGAGTTGGCACAGGTGTTTCAGTCTTCTCTTTGCATTCTCTGAAAATGATTCCTAAAACTGCTAGTTTACACACCTGAATTTAAATAACTCAGGTATTTAAAGGGACAGTCATGACTTTACTTCTTTTGCGAAACACAAAAGGAAAAAATCTTGAAGAGTGTGTCCTTTCACATACATGAAATTATTGTATTAACGTTATTGTTCGGTTTTAAAAACATAAATCATACTTTTTAATTCTCTAACATTTTAAAAATGTTTTACTAACATCTTAGGAATACAATTTTTAAATATGTAACATTAAAAAAAGTTCTACTGACGTTATTGCAAGAATGTTTTTTTTATACTTTTAAAGAACGTTCTGAGAACATTCCTGGTTACTTGGTAGTGACCACATATAAAGCTCAAATAATGCACCAAAAATCTTAGAGTATAATGATTAATAATGATTAGAATTATGATTCAGTTTTAAAAAGTATTTTAATGGCATTCTTATAAGGAATTCTGATGTGCTTTTTAGACACCTTATGCAATGTAAAGGGAATGAACAACAACACTGAGCAGATAACCCCAAATTGTGGAAATTTAGGTCATTCTGTTACAGCAAAACACCCCAAACAGCTGCCAAGACGCCACTGGTGACTTAAATGAACCTATGAGCTCAATTCCCAAGAGATACGGCTATCGGCATCTCCTACTCAAAACTCAGAATGAATGATATCTTCTCGTAGCAGTCCAAACACCACTGAGATTCTTTAGATGGTTGGATTATGACTAATATTATTAATTCTTAAACCAACACACCACGGATACATAGTTTATTAAGGTATTTTCTTGCTTTATCAATTTAGCTTACAACACTGGCATCCCTTACATCATGGCCTCTTTTCAAGATAGAGACAACATAGCTGTGTCTCAAAAAACTGCCTGTCTAAATCAGCTGCCTCAGACTAAGAGGAGATACAGGTTGATTACTAGCCTATATCAAAACTATATAAAGTATATAAAGTCCCAAAGGCACAACAATTCAATTTGATTCAGAGAAACCATGTAAACTATTCTAAACTTCACCACCGCAGATAACTCAAGCATTTAGGAAGGAGTCAAATCAATATCACCCCCATGGGCCATCCTGAAGACAGGATAGTCTGGATAAACATTAGAGGGTCTTGGCCCCCTGACCTCCAGTATTAGTGGGGGAGTTGGTGACCAGTAGTTGCTCTGATGTGAACAGGATGATGAAAAGCAAATAAGTGGAGAGCATCTTAAATTTTCAGCTAGTCGAGCATAGAGGTCTAATTTCATCACTGTAGATTTTGTTATAGAAGTTATTCTATTTCCTTAATTTTAGACTTAGACTTAGTGCAAATTTTTTGGATATAGATTTGTAGTTATATGAGTTATCCTTTATAGTTGAATTCTAGACCCCTTAGTTATGCTTAGTGCTAACTCAATGGATGTAGCTTTAAAGTTATAGATGTTATCCCATTTAGGTGAGTTCAAGACCCTTTAATTAGGGTTAGTGACAACTTAATGGATATAGATTTGAAGTTATAGATGCTATCCTGTTTAGGTGAATTTTAGACCCTTTAGTTAGACTTAGTGACAACTTAATAGATTTTTTAGATGTTATCCTATTCAGGTGAAATCTAGACCTCTTGGTTAAACTTAGTGACAACTTAATGGGTATAGATGTGAAGTTATAGATGTTATCCCATTCAGCTGAATTCTAGATACCATAGTTGGGCTTAGTGCTAATACCATCCAGCTGTAGTGTTGAAGCTATGACAACAGCTTCTAGAGATCTAGACCTCCACTTAACTTTCCAACCCCCAACAGATTGAATTCCAGGAACATCTGGAGTAACTGACCCCAAGCTAACACATTATAGCTGTGCAGTAACCACCACGAAACATGGTAAGCCGCTCCCAGGGAGATATGTATATATATATTATAGAGAGAGAGAGAGAGAGAAAGAGAGAGAAGGGGGGGGGATTTCAATGGATGGCTTACTGATGATAATGCAATTGACACACCATAAAATGGCACTTTATTGCTCATAGGTTACTCTTTCATAGCTCAGGAAATTAGATGTGGGTTCAGTGACATTGTTGAGATCTTTTGAAAGCTCTTGTGGAGATGTATATAAGAGGTATCTGAGATGTTTCCATTTGCCTTTCAATTCATCTCATCACTTTAAAACAAACAAGATCCCACCTGATTGATTTTTTTTTCAAATATTGGACAGGTTATATTGGATTGATTCAAGTACATTCTTTTGTTTAGGTTCCCTATAACATGCATATTTGCCAGCAATGATTAATTTGTTCTACAATAGAAGTATCTAAAATTATGGGGGTTACCAAGGTAACATGATCATAACATTGCAATCAGTATAGGGGGAATGTAATTGACTAGAAATGAAAGAGCATTTCTAAATATGGTCTTCTGCTATTTTCACAATATCACAATAGATTGAACAAGACATTACTGACTCACAATCCACCCCTATAAACCCTCATCTTTGCAATTTGTAATATAAATACACAAGTAATATGTAATCTATTTATCTAATTTCCACAGCTTGAAACTAGATTGATAAAACTTAATTCATTCCAAACAGTCATCACATGATTTTCACAATGCAGTCATGAAATTGCATATCTGCAGAATGGACCCACTATTTAATTTTTCTTCGGAAACACAACAGAGGCCTTGTTGAGGTTCCATCTACACGCATCATAAAAACGAATCTATTGTATTCGAGGCACGAAGGCTGTATGAGGTCAGAACAGACCATGTCCTGTAACGTTCACCCCTTTGTGGAGAAACTTCAAGATTAATGTGCTGGTGATTAGGATGGGAACGCAGGTAACCATGGTGAGCATAAACAAACAAATAACAACATTCAAAAAATGTTATTAATGACTTTTCATGGTTGTGCTTGGAGCATTTGAACCTTATCTGCTGGCTGTCAAATCTTCTCACGCTAGTTCTTTGATGACTTTTCTGAGATACGTTTTAAGCTTGAACCCTGAAGAATAATTGAGAGGAATTTATACTGAAAATACTTACACCAAAACTAAGTATTGTTCATCCTAAATCTTGCCAAGTGAATAAGGGGATTGTGGTGGTCTAACTTTTCTAAAAGTTGAGATTCAAACCAGATGCTTTCCCACAGGAAAGAAAACTCACGAATGAGATCTCAATTGTTTCTCGTAGACAACAACGGTATAAAATGGAGAGAAAAAGGAGACAGCCCAGCTAACAATTTTATTTTGTAAGCATGTTTCCATAACATTTCCATTAAGTAACAAAGAAGTTAAAAATTTTATTTTGAAAGGTTTAGGGACATTAAGCTTTTTAGACATTGTATTAATGTTATTGCTTAGTTTTACGAACGTTATTCAAACATACTTCAATTCTGTGACTTTTTAAAAATAATGTTTTTGATACATAATATATACAACATTAAAACGTTCTACTAACATTACTGCATTGTTTCAAATGTTCTTTTAGGTGTAGAGGTCTTAAACTGTGCTCAGTATTGCTCAGATACCACAGCAATCAGATGTCAAAAAGGTTTTAATATGAACAATTTCTTATCAAATTTGTCCAAAACACTTCTTACAAATTCTTCTGGGCTCTGTTCTTCACATAACTTTAGATTCTCTTACTATGAAAACAGTTATTTTTGTTTCCTCTGAGGCATTTTAGACAAACTTGAAACTTAAATGAAAAATAATTTAATAAAATTTCCTGAACTATGAAAGAACAACCCGTGAGCAATAAATGTTCTGAAATGTTACCGCAAATGTAACATGGTAAAAAGACTGGTGTGTTTGTATATCTGTGTGTTAAGAGTGACAAAGTGTTTGGTTTATGAGCCAGATGCACTCCAGCAAGGGAAGAGATAAGATCCTTACTGGCTGTGTATGTTCTTCAGTATTGGTGTAGAAACCCCCATCTATCTCCACCTCACACATGGCCATTGGCTAACAACAAACACACACAAACACACGGACGCACACACACACACGTGTTAAATAGTGTCAGCACTACATTCGGGCGCTCCATCGGCCCTATTATTACCCCATCATTACAGCACCGTCGAGGTCACATGTCAAAGTTCATTCAACAGGGTTCACGTCTCGGGGGTGACAGTGTGCTGTGGTGGCCCTCTGAGCCGCTTGTCAGGACGACACTTAGTCTGTGACCTCTAGGTCAGGGGTCAAAGGTGACGGTGACACCGCCCTTATCAGAAAGCTTTAGATGCTGAGAGTCTGCCCTGAGGAGCAGAAGATGTGGGCTTGGACAGTAAGTGTGTGTCTTCAGTGAGAGATAGAGAGAAGAGAGAGAACTTTACAGGAGAGAACAGGAAAATGGAGGCCTCAGGGCTTGTGGCCCTTTTTTGGAGCTATATCAATCTCTGAATAGTTTTTATCTCTGTTTTTCTTTCATCCTTTCTTTCCTTTCCCTTTTTCTTTGAAAATCACAAGATAGAGCCAATTTATCTCAGAGTCTGTCTTCCTTTTCCCTCTCGTTTTGGGGATTTTAACCTGATGAAAAGACCAGCATTTGTTCAAGCTGGTTTAGGCTGGTTAGTGCTGGTTTGATGCTATTCTAGCAGATAGACCAGCCACAAGGTTTCCATGCTAGTCTATTGCAGTATGCTTTTTTTCAGATAACACCACCCCTACAAGACATGCATGAACAAAACAAAACTGTGGTTAGTTGCAAAACTGAGGTTGGTCGCTTTACGTGTCAATCAGATGATCTCTTCCTGTCAGAAATGGAAGTTCTTGGCTAGAATATGTTGCATTGATTCTGACTATGTGAAACTAAAACTTATCAAGTTAACTGTATTCTCTCCCAAGTCCAGTTTTGTGACTGGACTGTTTCTGCTTTCTCTCTTTAGTTGATATATTAGGCAAGACTTTTCTGCATCAATTCAAACATTTTTTCTGAAAGACTGATGTTAGAGAGATTGGATGTACTCTAACAGGAAACTTTCTGTGAACATTTGCTAACATCCTCTAAAGGTTCTCTCATAGTTATCAAAAAAGTTCTTGCAGTAACATCAGTAGAGTATTTTTTAACGTTATACAGTATAACATTTGAACATTCCTAGAACTTTCAAAAATAACATTTATCATATTTTTGTTATTTAATGGAAATGTTACATTAACATTCTTACGTCCAAACATTGTTAGTTGGGTACCTGAGACAAAAAGTACATTTTTGGAACTAGAATGTAAGGGTGTTTTATTTGTTTTTGTATTGATGTGGAACTTCCATAAAATGGCAAATACAGACTGACTGTCTTCCTACCATTCCAATATTCTCTCAGTTTCATCTTTCATCAAACTCTCAGAATTTTCAACACGTTTGAAGAAACGTCTGACCCAGAAAGCATTCCTGCAGGATGCCGAATAACAGGATAATCTCTGCACTTTTTTACAGCCTGGTTTTGGCACATATTTACATATTTTGTTTAAATGAATGGTGGGGGTTTAGAAGATGGTTGGGGTGTGGCATACAAGCTTGAGTAACAAGCTGACACAAAATGATAATTTACACTTAGCATCTACATTGGACTGGGAGGTTTTTGGCAAAGCGGTCTAGTATGGATGGGTGTTTATTCCAGCCTTTATTTGCTTTAATAATATCTTTCATGCAGTACTTAGAAGGATTTTATTTTCTTATTAGGTGATTTGAGCTCATGTGTGGGTTGTATTTACTGTAACAAGACGTCTAATCAGATGTTTGAATTTCATCAGGTGCAATCTTGTGTGTAAATGTGATTTTTGAAATAAAACTGATCATTAGTCACATGCGCATAAACTTGCAACACAAACTAAACATCTGCTTGGCAATTGTGAGAGCCAAATAATCCCCAGCTAACAAAAGGTTATAAGAATGTTTTCGTAATGTTTCCATTAAGGTACAAAATGTTTAAAACATTATTTTGAAAGTTCTAGTAATGTTTAAAACATCTAGTTTTTTAGACGTTGTAAGAACACTATTCAAACTTTTTATTTCGTAACATTCCACTAACTACTTAAAATTAATGTGTTTGGTATATGATAAATATAACATCAGAAAAACATTCTGCTAAGTAATTTGAATAACTCTGAGAGATCTTTTACAAAACATTTGCCAACATTCTGAGAACGTTCCCTGTTAGCTGGGCCATTAACAACTTAACTTCAATGCAGAAAAACACATCCTACATCTTCGAGGAAACAAAATGTCAAAAACTTTCTTTCCAAAAAAGCTTTTTTGGCCAAATGTTTGATATACAGGTTATCCCCACAATGCTAAATGTAACCGATAACATCTTTAACCCGTGACAGCCACAACATTAGACAAAGTTACTAATAGCCTGGTGTCTGGAGGAAAGGCCAATAAAGAAAGTAGGTTAAAGTCTGTGAAAAATTGCATTTTCCCAGAAACATGCTTGAAATTACCTTCCACTGAGAGTCACTTAGAGAACAGAAACACTTAATCTAATGAAGAAGTGGGCCAGGTCACAACATGTGGGATTGTGCGTTTAGGATTCACGACACATAACAGATACAGGATCAGACACAGTAATCTGTATATCTTTTAAAGGATGTATATCATATAAAAACCCTCACAGACTCTGTATTTCTGCTCAGTGCTGTAAGCATGAATGGCCTATGTCAGATGAATTTGGAGATGGAGTCACACAGTCTGTCTGATCTGTGGCAAAGCAATAAACACAAGTGCTTCTTATACATTGAGCCTTGGTGCTTATGTGGGTGATACAGGTTCGAGTCTGATCTGTGATACTTCCCCTAATTTCTTCCCAATTTCCTATCCTATCAGCATCTTAAAAAGTGTAAAGATCGAATATATTATTATTATTATTGTCATCATTATTAGTAATTATTTAATTGTTATTATAGTTATTATTAATAACAACACTACAAATAATAATTATAATAAATAACAATAAATAAATAAAAACAATAATAATGAAATATTATTATTAATATTACTGCAACTAATAATTGTCATTATTATTATTATTTTAACTGCCATCTTTTACACATGCACTGTGGTGGTCATTTGGTACAGTGGTGGTAAATAGTTACCATACTCATCTATGCTGGTATTTCCATGGACCTTTAAATTATATTATAGCCCAAATAAACTTGTTATTATCAGGATACATGTCTAAAAAACATGGCAAGACCATGATACAATGGTTCATAAATACATTGAGGTACATTTTTGTCATCCAGTTCAAATGCCACACAAGACTTCCTAACTGCAGACACAGAATATCTCCTTAAATAACGTTCACTCGTTATCATTAACACAGTTTGCAGAAACAGAGAGGGGTGGGGGGAATGCTGATGATAAGGACAGACAACAGGTTTAAGGCCATGTCTTGTAAATGCAGAGTCCATGAAGCCACAACAACCACCCAAAGGGGAAATGAAGCATAAGTCTGTATAATCAAAACAACAAAGCTGGAGATTATGATGTCCTAAACTGAACAATAGCACTGAGATTTAAGTAATGCTGTTTTTAAATCCTCTCACGGTTTATAATACTGTTTTAATCCTCTAAAAAACTCAAATTGTTCTTTATGAAGCATGATGCTAATATTTCACCCATCCATCTGGTCTTAGTTTAAAGAGTCTAGCTGCTCTTCCAGTCTGGTCAGGGTAATCTGGTTTAACTGCAAACACTCTGGTTTAGCCCCAAATACCAGTCTAACCAAGCCATCTTAAACTTTCATTTTTTCAAGTTTTTAAGTTAAACTATGTAGTTTTTCATTTATTTTAGTTAAGGTTTAACACTTTTTAGCGGAGAATGCACATTCAAATAGCGCTAAATGAATAGAGTTCTGTTTCTGTGAGTGATTATAATATGGATGTGGTTCACTTACACAGCCAGGGACCCCTAACCAGGCAGAGGCCACTGAGTCAGCAAGACGAGGCCCCTGATAACAGGCTGCGAGGCTCCCACAGTCTCAGCTATCACCACAGGTAAATAAACACACACAGAACAGATGAAGGACTCCAGATAAGAGCAGGCCATGGAGCTTGTGCTCAGATCTACACAAACACACTCTGTGTTTTAAGGACACAAGGAAGCCCAGAGACCCGTTTTGTGAATCGTGAAACGTACGTGCTATACCGCCGACCACAAGGTTATAACCAACTACTTCTTTAACCTAAATACTGCAGTCATGTGAAAATACATCATACACAATGGAGGCTTTGACCATAGTTTTAATTTTGGCTGTGTTTGCTCCTAAACAAACATACTGGAATATAAGAAGGATCCATTACTTATGTTTTAATAATAAGGCAAAATATGTCACAACAACAATACAGTGCTATGCAACTGCAATTTAGAAAACATCCGTTTTCATCATGTCAGTTCAAATTAAAAAATGCTTTATAGCCTTGGAAATTTCCCCTTGGATTTTCTCAGGCCGATCCAACTCTAAAAATGGTGCTAACTGCTGAATTGGCCATTTTAGACAGGATGCAGAATCAGACATTCTTCACTGAAATCAGCCAGCACAAGTTTCTAAATATTTGTGCATACCACTTTCTGGGATGTTGTTGCTGTGTGAAAACACTAATATTGGTTCCTTGCAGACAGAGGTTCTGATTGGATAATGCGTGATGGCTCACTGCTGTCTAAATGGTCTGACTATGTCTGGATTTGTCTGTTGACAGAGTTCATCGCTGACTTATGACATCATCTAAAGAGCTGTTTTATTGGGCTAGTAAAAGAGTTCATGGGGTTTTCTGTAACAGTGTTCCTGTAGCTCGATTGGTAGAGCATTGCGTTAGCAGCACAAAGGTTGTGGGTTCGATCCCAGGGAACACAAATACTGATAAAATGTATACCTTTAATTCGCTGTAAGTCTGCCGAATGAGTAAATGTAACATCACTTGCACATATTTAGGGTCAGATATAAGGAAGTGAACTGTCTTATGATTCTATGTGTTTTCACATTAATTTACAGAATTCTGTGACTGCCACATTACCAATATTTGGTTTCATGTTTGGTGCATGATACAGGATTTTTCAAAAAAATAAAATAACTGCTCTAAATCATTACTTACAAACTACTACAAGTGTGTGGCGGTGTTTGTGTCTACAGAAACACTGTCCTCAGTTTGTATTTTCATATTTTTTTATTGTTTTGGGTTGTTTCTGGACAGGGCAGAGGGCGTGCACTTCTGGTGGTGTTCTGCCTGAGGGGAGGAGCCAAGTTTGAATGGGTTTACAAACAGTAACTAAAAATCCGGCACAGTGCACTTTTAATCTATCATGAAAATTGTGTGACTCCTTGAACATTGCTATGTTGTTTTTAGGGTGTTAAGGATACTTACTTAATGGCCCAAGTCAAAAGGTCCAACCCTCTGTCAATAATGTTCTAGCCCAATGTTTCTCAATCAGGGGGCCAGGGCACACTAGGGGTCCTCAACAAACTACCAAGGGGTCCTCAAGATGATTTGAAAATTATTTAAAATAAGACAAAACAAGCATTAAAATAAGCTAAAGGAGGCTTGAAATAAAAGAAAGTTGAGAACCACTCTTCTAACCCCTAAATATGACTCAGGTCCTTCCTTTAGTGTGATTATAGATATCTTATGTTCTTAATGATGTTCCTAAATGAAATGGTTTTTCAGTGGAATCTCAAATCAATAGTCTCACTTGAGGACTTGAATTCAATTACGATTTATTCCGCTTTCACAACAAATCCATTTATGTAAATGTGAAATCCACCATGAGAGCATATCTTTAGGAATTTGTTGAAAACATTATCTACGGAATACTGACAATTGTGACTGAATGTCAACAGGAGCTCAAACCCAAAGAGAGCAAAAGACAGAAAAAGTGAGAGGGATGGAAAGGCAAAAAAATAGGAATAAAAAGAAAGCAAATAGCCCTTTGGTATAAGTTTCACAGTGTCAATGGGTTTAGAAAAACATTCCTCAGACTTTCTGAGAATTCAGGAGTGTAATGAAAGTGACACAGAGAGAGAGAAACAGTGAGAGACTAAAAGTGTTAGTGCAGAATTAGAGTAGTACTCATAATATTACCTCACATACTTTACTCATGTTTGCTTACACATAAAACACTACAAGCTTGTTAAAACATGCTACCTAACTTTATTATGAGAAATTGGCAAGAAGTAAAATTTTACAGGCTTTGAAACACCGCATGTAAATAAATATGCTAAAACCTGCGAGATCAGATTATTGAGCACTCTGAAAGGTATTCACAGGTAAGAAATATGTATTTAATAAAGCTAAAAATAGACACTATAAATAGATGTCCACCTGCCAAAAGACAAAATTCACAATTTTGAAACTGGTGTGACTAAACATAAAATAAAAACGTTTGAGATACTAGCAAGAGAATATTTTGCAGTACTTGTTTCGCTAAGGTGCAGCTGTGAGACTCTCACAACCGTTGACAGAAAGCACAAAAAACAGGATGGAATGTTTCAAACCAAGGGGCAGATAAGACAACTGTGAACATCAGCTAAGTTGAGGAGGTATAAAGATAGACAAACTCTTAAAACACATACAAACACACACAGGCACGCACTGCATTCCTGGTCATATCACCCCTCCCACACACACACACACGCACACACACACAAAAACCCCCAGCCTCAACACACACACACACTAAAACTCCTTTGAGATTGTGGTCTAATTAAACTTTATCTTTTCTCTCTCCGCAGCTTTATGAGATGGCTGAATGTGTTTGAAGATGCTGCGTGGCTCAAGGCAAAGAGTTCAGTACATTCTGAGCTCTGTGTGACACAAACACACACAAAAAACACACACTGACTCACAAACCAAACTGTGATAATATGAAATAATTACCACATCATACAGCATCCCGAAAATGTACATAAATCTATGTGGGACGCTAAATGAATTCGATGGTATTTTGTTTAATTTACAGCCATGTCTGATCTTGTAGATTTCATCTACGTTAGACGTTGATCTATCTCAGATGAAACACTATTTAAATGTGTTCTGACTGATTGCACATTAAAATGGGGTTGCTAGGGTGTAGCTAAGTGGATGCTAGGGTGTTCTGGGTGGGTTGCTATGTGTTACGTAATAGTTCAAATGGTGCATCCTAGATCACTTCTAGAGATTCATAAAAACAACAACTCTTGTCCTGTCATGAGTATTTGTTATTGACTGACACTTGAACTGTTAACACAGTAAATTGTTTTGGCATTCTTTGGTGTTTTGCAGGTTGAGGTGATATGGAGTCTTCACATGCTGTTCTTCTGTTATGATATAACCATCATTAATGCTAATGGGGCTGAAATGTGAAGAATACTTCAGATTTTTAACTGCAATATTTTCTTTATTAGTGTTGCAGAAAGTCTGTGTTCCTTAACCTTCAAATAACTATCTCTCCAGAGTTATGTGTACTGACCGAAATAAACTAAATTCTAAAAAACGAAAAAGAAAAAAATAATTCATAAAATAATACTTTAAAAGCATAAAATTAAATTGTATTAAATTATGAAAGCTTAAAATTATGTATTATATCTAAAAACAAAATATTTATTAATTTAACTAAACATAACCCAACAGAAAAAAAATGCCAAGACAAAAATGTTTGTAAACATGCTCCCATGGAGATGAGTGTGAGTGTGTGTGTGTGTACTTGCACATCTAGCTTTGTGAGAAAAAATCAGAGTGAGGACAAAGAGAGTAAAGTGAGGACATTTTGGCTGGTCCTGACTTTCTGAGACCCCTAAGTAATGTGTGTGTGTGTGTGTGTGTGTGTGTGTCTGTGTGTGTGTGTATTCTGGTATTTTTAACCGTGCAATGATGTATGAAACATACCTTGAGGTCATTACTGAAGCCAAGTTCATTTGAAGTTGATTATGGCACAAGCTCTTTTAAGATGAACAGCAATCCACAGATGTGGTTGTTTTGGTCTGGGAACAGGCAAACCACAGTGCTTTAAAATGGCACATGCATCTACTTCTATTATGAAGGTTTACCCAGAATTACTCAAACTAGTTCCATTGGACCCCAAACAATCAGTTACAGAACCAGCAGCACTCACTCACTCATGACTGCTGTAAATCATTGGATATTCAGGACTGGGTGCTGCAAGCCAGATGGAGAGCAGGTGGAAATGAAAGGAGATGACCTTGAGAAAAAGGCCTTCAAATATCTAGAGCCAGCAACAGCTGTGGGAATCAGCAACATGCCATGAAATTTGGCAGAGAGGGAATATTGCTCTGGTCCAAAACCTAGTAAGCTGCATACAGAGGCATCATATTAAGGCATAGCAAACATGCTTCAAAAGTTAGGCAACTTAATTGTGTTGTTTTTTAAGGAAAACCAAATTTTAAGGCAGCACCGCATGTATCCTTCAGAGAGAAGGCAATTCCCAGAATGCACTGTGACCAGTTCCGTGAAAATGAACATGATCCTAGTCAACAGGGAATGTTCTCAGAACAATGGCTAACGTTTTTTAAAATTTCTTTTAAAGTTGTCAAAACCTTTTTGCAGTAACATTAGTAGAACCTTTTTAAAGTTACATATCATATATATCAAAATAGTTATTCTTAAGTTATCAATGTTTTAAAAAATGTTACAGAATTTAAATGTTTAAATACCATTCTCATAACCAAGCAATAATGTTGGTACAACATCTAAAGCGGGATGTTTTAAAACATTCCAACAACTTTTAAAATAACATTTTTAATGTTTTAGTTACTTAATGGAAATGTTCTTACAACATAAATAATATTACAAGAAATAATGTTGCTATTTAATATTTAATACTGAAAGGTATAGTATCAAGGAAAACAATTTGAAATTTGAAAATTATACTTAATATTTACATGTGGTATGCATTTTTAAAATAGGAGTATCGTATCGTTAGCCTAGCAACATGAACCCAAACAAGCAAGAGGCGGGAAATGTAGACATCAACCCAAAACAGCTAATTTCCGTGTGGTTTTGTTATTCTTAGCACTTAACAACTGAAGGTACAATACCACACCCACAGTCTTCATCCTCCAGTGACTAGCAGGCATGAACACACACATCCGGGGCCTCAGTGACCAGGTACCCAGCAAAGGAAGCTTTGGTCTGAGGGCAAAAGCGTGGCGAGGGCCCTTTAAACTGGACCAGCCAACAAGATACCCCACTGTTGATCTTTTCACTCAGAACACAAAAGACTGACACCCACAAGCAAAAGCAACAAAGTCACACAGCATGACAGCGGATGTACAAATGAAGTTGTTGGACCTGATGGAGACCACTTGAGACTTTGTGAAGCGAACGGTGCCTTAATTTTTGTTTCTTAAAGGGACAGTTCATGCAAAAATGTTCTTACTTTTCATGCAATTGTGACAAATGGGGATTAGACTTTTCAAGCTTTTTAAAAAACACAAAATAATATTGAATGCAATAAGAAATTATTTGTAAAATTATTTTTCATGCTAATGAAAGTTGTAATAATTAAAGGCAGGGTAGACGATTTTTTTCCCTGAAACATTTTTTGTTATGCCTGTTGAAAGTCTCTTCAAATCCTGGTAACAATTGCTAAGTAAAATGGTCTAAATATATTTAAATAAATGTATCTCTTCTGTGGAAGGTGCAGGACCAGAAAATGATCAGCCAGTCATTGTATTCGAATGTAATGACACAACGTCCTACCTGCCTGTCAAACTCTGCCTCTCAAAACTGCCTACGTTACTTTTAATCATTTTCAAAACCTTCACAATTTTGGCAATGTTCACATAACCTGTGTAAACTTCCTGAAATGTGTTCTTCTATTTAGTGGATATTTAATTCCTCAATTTAATTTGCTCTAATCAAATCTTAAAACAAGATCCCATCCAAATACAAAAATAAAGAGCCTCTTTTACAAAGTTTTTCCTTTTATATATTCATCCCTTAGACTGTGTTCCGTCTTATAATGGAAAACATGTGTCCTAATTTCCATTCACAAGATTTCTCAACTAAATGATTAATGTCAGACAAAGCCGTTTATAGGTTATGTAATTCCATTAACGGTTAAGCGCTAAGACCCTTGATTGCAGAGTTTGTTCTCTGGTCGCCTGGAAGCAAGAGAGCCAGACGTCACGCAAATGGAACTCTGCAGCTGCGCAGGTGACCTTTGACCTGAAGGCAATCTGAGCTTTCATCAGTCACTAGCCTTCTGGGTTATGACGCTAAATGCCTCAGCTAACCAAGTTAAAATCTAGGAGAAAAAGAAAGTGGAGAAACTCTTACTGAAGTCACAAATTGTCCACAAATGTGCTAAATCTTGAAATAAAAACGATTTAATAATAATCATTAATTTTTTTATGATAAAAAGTATGAATAATAAAAATAATGCATGCAGATTATGAAACACCAGTTGTTATTAATGGGGTTCCCTGTTAAATAGAGCAACATAAACTTGCTGGTCCCAGCTTATTTATACTGGTAAGTTGATGAAGGTAGCTTTAATAGTTAATATATACAGGTACTCTCACACCATTGGTTGAGCCAGTGTTGTGACCCAGCTAACAGGGAACATTCTCAGAACATTGGCTAACATTTTCTAAATGTTCTCTTAAAGTTATCATAAAGTTCTTGCAGTTACATAATGAAAGTTTCCTAGAATGTTCAAAATAACATTAAAACGTTTTTGTTACTTAATGGAAACATTAGTACAACATTCTTAAGACCTAAAATTGTTAACAAAAAAAACAACAAGCTAAAAGTGATGAATAGATGTTCAAGTTTTATATGTTTTTGCTTTTTCCTCTCCATGGGACTTCATGCCGACATGCTTGTTTACACACAAACAAAGATGCATACACACTCTCACACACATACAAACAGCTCATCTACTGTAACTACTCCCACACTCTGCTATAAAGTCATTTCCGATACATTTTTATTTAATTACAAACATCCTGCTTGCTAAAGCCACAACATTCTTGCAATTGCTTGGAAAGAGGGAAGAGGGCAATGAGTTGAATATGGAAAAAAAAGGATGGATGATGAGGGAAAAAAAGAACATCTGAGAGACCTTTTATGGACCCCTGTGACCCACCTCTCTTTCATCTGTCGGTGCTGAGGAAGATACCTTCACACTCTGTGGAAAAAAGGCTCGGGAAGGCCAACATCCATCAGCTCAGACCTGTTCACTTCTCCTGGGGGAAGGAGAGGAGAAGACAGGCCTCTGACCTGGGATGCACACCCTCAGGTCCTCCAAAGCTGGAGATAGAGGACTTCAAGGGAATGTTGAAGGTTTATGGCTATGTGGGGAGATTTACTGAGAGGAAGGTCATCTGAGATGATTTAGGGGTGGACAGTGTGGTGATGGAGAAAACAAGAAGCTGAGGTGTAGGTATGATCTGAAGAACTGTGTTTGTGGAGGAGGGCATGTATAATGTATAAGCTCTGCTCATGAATATTAATTATATGACATCATGTTCAACCAATAGACTTACAGTACCAAATCTTATAAGGCTCATAATCTAGGCTAAGGCTTGGTTCTAAAATTAACATATTATATAGCCACCTTAGCCAAGATAAAGAACATCTACATGGATAAAAGAGCAAAGAAAGAAAATTAACAATGAGAGGGTGATGGATCATTTAAAGACAGCTGCCTCTGTCACATGAAAACATGAAAAAATTTACTCCTTTGAACTTGCAGTTACATGCAGTTCAGATGGATCTAAACTGCATCCCTGACCATTTATATTTGCTGGGGGTGTGGCTTTAGGAGTCAAGATCCAGGCTGTTAACCAAAAGGTCAAAGGTTTTACCCCCGCATTAAGCGAACCACTATAGTGCCTTTGAGCGGAGAACAACTTAGTCTGTTCTTCACATAAAGCTATAATGTGGCTTTTGAGGACTAACATGTGATTCTTATTGACAAGTTTTATGGTACTGTTTTGTCTTTTTGAAACTTGACAGCCTCTGGTCACTACCCCTCTAACAGGGAACGTTCTTAGAACATTGACTAATGTTCTCTAAAAGTCTAAAATCCCCTGCAGTAGTGTCAGTGGAATGTTTTTTTAAAGTTCAGTATCATATATCAAAAATGTTACTCTTGTACAATGTTAGTGGAATACAAAATTAAAAAGTTTAAATAAGGTTCGTAGAACCAAACATTAATGTTAATACAACATCTAAAAAACTGGACATTTTGAGAGCTAAGAACGTAACTAGAACGTACTTTATGTACCTAGAATGTTTAAAATAACATTTTGAATAACATTTGAATAACATTTGAATAACATTTAACACTTAAAGGAAATGCTGAGGAAACGTTCTTACAACCTAAAATTGTTATTTGGGTATTTACTTTGCTTAAAATTCTACTAAACATTTCTTGTTGTGTTACACCAAGGAAAGAAAAAACATCAGTTTTTAACATCATAACAGCATATAAATGATAGCAGAATTCAGTTTTGGGTGACTGTTAACTAGTAAGCACAGGTTACAGTACAGTAAGTGACTCAGAGTCTGCTAAATGATTACTGCACAGACAGTCTGAGGCTTCCAGTCAGCACAGATAAAAGCAGCCATCAAAAACTTGTCGACCTCAAAAGGCTTACTAAACAAACCTCAGCTACATGAGTGATTTATCATCTAAAAAGCTTATTATAGAAATCACAGAAGGCGATTAGCAATTCTGAGATGCCGGTTTTTGGGTGTGTTTGTGTTTTGCTCAGCAGTGTTAGATACAGCCTGTACCTCAGCTGGGCTGCACCTGCTCTGAACGTTCTGTCCACAATGTTTGTATATTCATTAACATGAACACATCATCTAACGGGTCTTATCAGTCTCCAGGGCAACCCAAAACAAGGCCAACCCGTGATTCACATTTCATACAGTAATATAAATGTAAAACCCAGCTTATTGGTTTTAGCCTGACAATACAGAGAAATATTCAATAGGTCCTGCTATTTGTGGAAACAAACTTAAGGCAAAAATATCTTTTCACTTCTGCTGGCCTTGTAAATAAACAAAAGCTGTAATACAACTTTTGCAGTGCAGCAATAAGATGAATATGTCAAAACATGTATTTGTCTACAGCAGACTTTATCATTGTATTTATCATTGGGAACATATTTGGGGTGCAGTCTAGTACAGTTTGTCAGAGGGAATGTCTAAACTCTAAAAAACATCTAAAACCTCTCATCTACTGCAAGAGAACTGATGATACATAAGATCTATAATAAAAGCCCAACACATAGAATAGAAATAGACTGAGAAACTAGTATCTAAAAAGTTTGGATCCTCACTGAGTTGTAGACTTCTATTTTTTTAGACTAGGTGTGTGTGTGACAATAAAACTGAGTGTGTTTGGTTGTGCAGACCTGTCTATGTACAAATAAGCCCATATCCATGCACAGGCTGTAATCTTTCATGTAAGCCCACACTACTGAATAAACCATAAGGCCGCACTGCTGTGTGTCATGAAATTTTCAGTGTTAGCGGCAACCAGGGCGGAATTTTTGATTGTCCTGCAGTATCTTGTCTAACTGTAGAACTAGAGGGAAAAAAAACTCTATTTTAGCTGATGGCTCGCTGTCTCCCATAATTAATGCATGAGAAAAGTGTAATGGGTGCATTCTAGCAAACAAAGTCTTGGGTTTTCATTATAAAACACACGCATAAAACCACACAAGGTTTATCCATATCCCTCTCTATCAATCTATCTCTCACAAACACCATTAATCACTTATACTGCTCAATTTCCGGCCCTGATTTTTAGACAACTTTAATACAGTTTAAACTGATACAGCACACACACACACACACACACACTTCAGGTTTCAGATGTATAATGCACTCTGTGAACATCACTAAAGTAATTAAGAAATCAGCACTTCCTGGATACAGCTTCCTGAGTGCTTACTGAAAGTGGCATAATAATACCATGTTATACTGGGCAGTGCCCTCCCAATTTTAAGCATGTGCCCCCTCAGATATTTGAATCCAGTGATATTTTTGGTCCAGAACGCTGTGGCAGAAATGAAGTGTTCACATATAAATTTGGTCTATCCAATCGGGTCGCTCCTTCGTTTTATCATTTGCTTTAAACCGATAATGACATCATCATCCACCCACCCACATCTCACTCCAAACCTGTGTGATTTTTCCTTCCTACTCCAACAAAAAAGATGTTATCAAAATATCAAGGCTTCTCTTTTCCATACAAGACAAATGCATGGTGATCTGTCAAGTTCGGTTTTGCTTGTCTAACTAAAACATTTATTCTGGATTTGAATGGAAAATGTAAACCGTCCCACATGGAAAATGAAAACCGTACTGCTAAATTAATGTATTAAACATGCAGGATTCGACTGATGGTCCCCTAATAAAATAGATGCATTATATCCTTGACACATATTGGGGCAATTTATGTTTTTACACATCTATCATGATATTAGCAGCATTACCCTAAAGTATTGGGTAAATACCATGGTACGTTCCATCTGATGTAATGCTACCTGAATGCTATCAGATTTTAAACCATGATACCACAATGGTATATTTCTGTAGGGTAACTGCATCTAAATCTGATGACTAAGCATAAAAACTGAGTGTAAAATTATCACACGCAGGTACAAACACAACCTCTAGCATCAATGACATAAAGAGGTCATATACCATCTCAGAAACATGCGATATATAGAAGACACTGCCGAAACATTAACGCACCACACCCGCACACTCACCTGTCAGCCTTTGCTCCCTTGTGTTCTTATTAAACAGATCCAAAGCCCTGCAGGTGGAGTATCTAATGCGTTCACCCAAAGATCTCTGCAGAAGCAGCAGACGCATGGAGCGCGACATCCTCTGTCCGGTTCCTCTGGTCTTTTGGTTCTAGATTCTCATCCTCCCTCCCGTCTCGCCCTCATCTCTCTCCTGGGCCTGTCTCTGTTCAGTCCATTTTCTCTATTCAGGTCTGCATGCTGTGCTGCAGTGCATTAGGGAGTTGCTACTGCATTGTCTCGCATTCAGTTCTGCGCTAGTGTGTGTGTATGTGTGTGTGAGCGAGAGCACGCTTCGTCCCGGGCCTTATGTTTGAGAAAGCCTCTCTCGCTCTCAATTTGTGTACTTCGAGGTGCTACTGGTGCTCATGCTGTCACTTTACATTTGGAATGATGTAAAGTGGCTTTACTGGTAGAGTTAAAATGTCTGCATGAGAGAGCATGTATTCTTAGAGAGGAAGTTTAACACAAACATTAGATCAGAGCTAAAAACATTTGCACACAAAGTGCATTAACAACACACACATGCTTTAACAATCCTAAACTGGCTTGCTCGTCTTGGCAGGTTTAAGCTGGTCTATATGGTCTCCCAGTCTGACCAAACTAGTGTTCAGCTGGTTAGCTGGCTGGTTTTCCGGTCTGATCTGTTAACAAGTGCCTAAAACCAGCAAACGACAGCAGACTGAACAGCATGGAAGGCTGGTTTAAGGTTGTTTCAGTAGGAAATATATTGCATGAGACAGCTGAATGTTTTAAACACAAACATACACCTCTAAGCCACAGGACTCTACCAGGCTCCAAACAGATTTACTATTATGTAAGATGTAATGTGGAAATGAACCGGATTTGGCCGGCAAACAATGGATGACGTTTCACATGGATAAACTGTCACACACACACCCTTTGGAAAATACTAATGTACAGTAAACACACAAAAAACAAATAAAATCTATGGGGAACAAATACATCTACTGATTCACCCTCAATATGCTCTCTCTCTCTCTCTCTCTCTCTCTCTGTTCACACTCTCAAAACCACAAAACTGTCACGGTGATTTATTCATTATTGGTACACTTTAGATTTATGATGTCTTTGAGTAGAGCCACCAGCTTTTCACTACATCAAACGGAATACACAATGCTAATTTCATATCTAATTAAGCATTACAGTGTTCTGTCCTCTGGAATGAAAAACAACGTAAAAAACAGACATAAAGAAGACAAGAGTTTGATTTACTCCACAGATGCAACATTTACCATTCACTCAGCAGATCCCATGCCCTCCTGATAGAAATGACTGCTACTACCCATATACAATTGTGTGTGTGTGTGTTGGGGTGTGAAACGACTGGGTTTATGAGCATTCAAAGAGGGGAAAAGATAATAGTAGCGACTGCATGTTTAGAATACTTCGTCAAGGGGACGTAAATTTGGGATTAGTGCTTTTACATTCCCAGCAATGCATCACTGAAGCGAACAATCAGACTTAATTGGCGAGCCAAAAGATGCACTACAATGAATGCTTAAGAACAGCATGAAACACACACACACACACACACACACACACTGCTAATTTACTTTATGACCTCTGAGCTAAAGTTAGAGGAGATAAGCCTCATTTCTCAAAGTCTTTTTCTTTCAAAGATCAACAAAACAACAACAACAAATGGCTTCAGTCATTACAAGCCACACACAGCCCCATAGTGAAAAATAAAGTACTGCTAAAGTAGTTAAAATGCCAAAACTGAGGTTTAATCGCTGGAAATGTCCAGTAAAAATCTAATTATCCAAAACTAACAACCTAGCTTGCTGTTTACTGCAAATATACATGAGGAAAAACAAATTACTATTAAATTTTAATGTTTTGTGGTATAGGCATAACTTATGTAGAGATCTAAAACTTATTAAGTTGTTTTAATAATTGAGGCACTTTCTATTAGCCTGAGGGAAAAATGCCACAGAAAAAAACAACAATGCTTCAGATATTTAAAATGTGGGTGCAGAAAATGCAACATAAGGACCTGCTTTGTTTTTGTAATCTGTTATCATTTTAAAATGTTGTTTATATAATAGTTATATAATATAATACCATATAATAGTTCTGGTTTTAGCATACACATGTTCAAATTTCACAGTATAATTTACAGCATAACACAAATAGAAATATCAAGGTGTCTTCCCTTGAGTAATATTAGAGGTCTGGAAACACTTCGCCCTACATTCAGTCCCTAACAGAGTTTTACACTCAATCACGTTTTTGAGACTCATCCAAACACATTCATTCATCTCTGCTGCTGTGATCGTATCAATAACATGAAAAGTTCATCTCGCTATTTAGTGAATGAGGCGCTTCTGCTGTCGTCTGGAACAAACGTCTCGCTCTGGTTGGCACTCTGTAAGAATAAGCTATGTCTCTTTCTCTCTCTCTCTCTCTCTCTCTCTCTCTCTCTCTCTCTCTCTCTCTTTCTCCAATCTTAACTGTTAGAGAAAAGGTATTAAGGTGATGCTATAAATATGGAGAGAGACAGATACATAATAGGGGTAAGAAGAGAAAACTGGTGGATTATAAAGATGGTATCTGGCAGCCAAGATACTCCCTGATCCTGATATTCTGTACAGAGGGATTGTGAGGGTTACCAGGGTAAACACAATGACCTACAAACACGAAACAATGGGGGAAGAGTTCAAGAGGTAAAGTGAACGGAAGAGATAAAAAAACAACAGAATATTAAAATCCCGCCCAAGCACACAAACACCCACACAAGAAAACAAGCTATTACTGTGGTTTCCAGCTAGAAAATGCGGTCACATCATAAGACTTCTATTGACCGGGTGTTGTTGAATCATGGGACATGCTCAAGAGAACACATATGGGGGTAAGAGTTCCTTTCAACAACAGGGAAGATGATGTCCAGTCTGGGAATAACCCTGAGTATCTGCAAACAAAAAACTTGGAACAAAATGTCTTCTTTAGGCAAAAGTCAGTATTTAGTATGACCTGCCTTGGCACTAAGCACATCTTGAACTCTTTTAGGGAGACTGTCCTGAGGACATTAGATTAGAATTAGGATTCCATTACATTTAATTTAAGTTTAAGAGAGCCAGATTCCTGCTATTGCTTAAGTGTAAGTGGAGGTCACACTAAATATTTGCTACTTTAGCCTATAGTAGCTGTTTTTCTTTGTGTCCTGCTTTTTAAACAAATCTAATGGTGGTCTAAAACTTTTGCATACACACACACACAAACACTCACACATGCTAGGTTTATATGCTTTGTGGGGGCTTTCCATAGACATAATGACTTTTACATTGTACTTTTACAAGTGTATATTTTATCCTCTAACCCTCACCCCTCCCCTAAACCTAACCGTCACAGAACCTAAACCTGACCCTAAACCTGACCCTCATTTTTTTCATTAACAAGCATCTTTTAGTATGTTTCATAATCAATTTTCCTCACAGGGACACACACATATAGTTTGCAGTCTGAGTCTGGCATGAGAACCTGCAACATTTTGCCATTTTGGTGGAGAACAAGAGAACAAAATATTGAAACGCTGATGTCTGGAATTCATAGGACACAGCAGGACATGAAAAAGAAGCATAAAAGTGAGGGATGTCCATAATGGAAAGAGTGTTGGGACAGACTTAAAGCGACAAAGGGGCCAAGAATGCAAGAGCTCTTGCGGAAACACTATGTCTCCTTACCATTAAATCAAGACCAATAAAACTGTGTGGGAAATGAAAGGGTTGGATTGAGAGGGCATTATGCTCTTAAAGTCCAATAACCATGACAGACAAGCTAAAGAACACATTAGCTCTGAAATCCAGCCTCTCATTAATGCTGTTCTGCTGCCTCTGGGTAAGAAGGGGACAATCATGAGATCTGCACAGGATCTGTGGAGAACAGGGTTGCCTTGGGCCAGCTGGGTCAGTGCATGTGAAAGCTAACCTATTTGAGCATGACGGTCTCAGTAAATTGGCATGGAAATGTGGCCTGTGATGCAGTACTGTTAGCCAGATAAGACACAGATGGGTCTTTTAAGGCAATCGCAGGTTCAACTATGAAAAGATCTTGCCACGTGTGTATTTTGGGCTGTTTCCTAGCAGAGAATGTTCTTAGAACACTGGCTAACGTTCTCTAAAAGTTCTCTCCAAGTTATTAAAAAGGTTCTTGCTGTAATGTTAGTAGAATGCTATTTTTATGTTAATACAATATCTAAAAAAACTGGATGTTTTAAATGTCAAAATAAGTTACTGAAAGAATGTTTTTGATAACTTTGAGGAAACTTTTAGAGAACATTAGCCAACATTCTGAAAATGTTCCCTGTTAGCTGGGTAACCCTTTAGATCATCAATATGCTTCTTTTGTTTCACAAAATTTCTCCTTTTGGCAAATCAAAAGCTTAATCTCTTCAGAAAACCTGACATTCAAGACATTCCAATTATCACAACCCATGCATTTCCAATCATACGTAGTTCTTTTCTGTAGAATCTGTTTACATTTGCATTTTTATTGGGCTGTAAATACGTGAGCTAATTAATGATTTTTAGGTGATCTATTCCTTTAAGAATGAGAAATAAAACAGAGAAAATGAAGTTACAAGCCAAAGATAACAAAGCACCAGTTCCAGCTAGCTAGGAGGAAATGCAGGTAGCTAATCAGCGTATCTATGCTAAGGAGGAAAACCATATCCAAGGGATTTTTCCAATAAGCAGCAACAAGCAACAAAAGGAAATTGCTTTTCCCAGAAAGTGACTCAACCATTCCCTCTTTCCAGGCATAGATGCAGTCTTTCGAAATTGATGGTGATATATTTAAATACTTAAATCACACTGATGGGACTGATGGGAACGCAAATTTGACGTGTTTTAAAAACTGGAGTTTCCCAGGATCACACGCTGGTCTTATAAAACAGCAAAATCTTTCACTGCTCCAGTAAGTAGACGTATAGTGTAGTGTAAATTCGTTTAGTATTGTTTTTAAAATCCGGGTTTAACTAATGACAAAATAAGTGATTCAACTTTCAGAACAATGACGCTGATTTATAATTCTGATGAAAGGGGTGTTTGGGTTTTTCTGATGAAAGTTGTCTTTGAACGCTGATTTAACAAGTGGACAGATTCCTGTACACATGTTCTGTATTCTGTGTCTTTTGACCCCAGACGAGCAGTTCTAATAAAGGTCAAGCAGTAGCAGTACTGGATGTGTGCCGGGAATCAGTGCTGCTTATGTTGTCCCATTTGAATATTAATAGACAAAGCAGAAATCCGGTTTTGATGAACCTCCACCCTTCAGTGCAATATAAGCAAATTAAGTTCTTTCTTCCTGAAGGCTTAGAGCTGAAATGAAAAGCTGCTTTAAAGGTTATAAAGGGTCCACTAAGATGATATCACCAGCCATTGTTTAAACATACTGCATGAATTATATAAGTCATGATTTAAGAGAGAGGCTTGCTAAATTACTGAAGCTTTTCTCATGTTTACATTATCTTTTCAAAGATGGATGGCTATCTTTGATTACAAAGTCAAAATCTATTGCGCTCATTGTTGATCGCTGTAAAAAAAGAATCATATAAAACTTACTGTATTAATACAGGATGTAAAATACAAAAGCACTTGGTGGCATACAGTGGCATTAAAAATAATATGCTAATTATTTAATTAAAAATATAATCAAATTAAGTAAACAGTAAAATTCTATTAGTTTTACTGTTTATTTCACCGTAAGGTGATTTAAACGCTATTTTAAAGAATAAGTATCGTTTTGTTAAAGATAAGATGGATTTTCACAATAATAATAATAACCCTGTTAAATGTTAGAATGGCTGACATTTTTTTATTACCTCAAGCCTCAAGTAAAAAAAAAGTCAAGGATGGGAGGGACATTTGGATTCAATAAGATAAAATTCCACAGAAAACAACAGACAGCACTATCAGTACGGCTAGAAAGGCCTGTATGTGCATGTGCTTGGCGCTGGTGTGCGTGCGGTCGTGGATCTGAGGAAACCGCTTGCAGGAAGCCGCGGACATGTGTGGCCAATCCCAGCCCTGACAGTTCCTCAAGCACTACATTAATATTTCATTCCTTTCCTCCGCTCTCTTCCTAAAGCCTGGACTGACCCGGCCCTACCCAGCTGGGGCTCAACCCCAGATGCAGGTGAGTGAGAGAGTTCAGGATTCAGCAATGGACCCATTGTTCTGCGCCCAGAGTCTGAGTCGTGACAGGGTGCGATAGGGGCAGGAATGCACCGCACATCAAAGAACCACGAGCGCGGAGAGAGACGAGTTCTGCAGCCATGATTATAGGTGCCGAAGTCAGCTGAGATAAGCAAGCAGGAGAGGTTATTGTTGCACCCAGAGCAGACCTGAGATCAGTTTTGTGGTTCCACTTCATAATGGCTGATGTAAGTCCGTGAATGAAGAGCTCTGGTCTCAGATCAGGATTGAAAGGATTTCAGAGAAGATAATGTGAGGGAGGGAAGGCTATGAAAACCGCCCACTGTGTCTTTCATTTCCTCCACTGCCGTTCTCTCACCTTATGACTGGAAGTTATTGTCAACGTTTCCTTCATTACTCACAGACCACCAGAAACCACTTCCTGTTTTCTCAATAAAGAAGAGCATTCAGTGTGTACAACAACAGGACTTTTTAATTATTATAAATCATACTTTTAAGCATGCTTCATTATTTTTGCTGTATAATTTTTTTAATGCCTTTTATGTATAGACTTTATTGTTTTACCATGCTCCCAGAAACATCATAAACATACCAATTATTATATGTTAAACTATCATAATCTGTGAAATTATTACCAAAAAAAATTATTACCAAGTGAAATTTTTACCAAAATCCACTGCAATAGACAATTGTGACACCAATTCTGTTGTTTAAAAGTTTGGGTACTTGTTTATTAAAAAGACACAGATACAGATTTTCTGTACTGATTTTTTAAGTGTCTAAAACCTTTTAATTGGGTTTTTCTTCAAGGCCATCTTCATGTGAATAAGTGTGAAGATCCCTGATGTTCTTCAAAAGATAAGATGCCAATACAAGAATAAACAGCCACATGTGTCTACATTAATACAAGGACAAGTACAGCCCTCAGTTAATGCACTCAAACGCTCCACTCCTGTTTCAAAACCCTTGAAAAATGGTTCAAATGGATTAAAATGAACTGCGTTTTAGGTGTTAATGGCTATGAAGCTCCTCTTCACTCATACACATTATCAATACTGCTGGTTTGTTGGTCTGCTTTGGTCTTGCCAAGCCCCTGCTGTGTCCTGTGCCCAATTTGGGAATGGATGTTACAGTAATGAACGATTCCATCTTTCTTTTTGCACATCTTTGATACAGTTGGCTCTGTCCTACTGCACATCGGTGGTGACAACATTTGCAGCGCAAACAGAACATAAAATGTTGATTTCAGTGGATACGCATCTTGTGTAGTGACCCAAATGTTCATTGCCATAACAACCTGAAAATTAACCATGAACGTTCTGAGTCTTGGGGCAAAGTTTGCATGATGTAACCGGACTGTGCACCCAACATTCCTGGCTTGATACAGAGAGCCTTTGATGTCTAAAAACAGGGGGCCATTGTGTTACCATCAGGCCTGCATTTTATCATCCATCATGCACCAGATTGCCAAGCCACAGAGCCGCAGGGGGTCATTACATAACGAGAATGGTCTAC
The DNA here is from genome assembly GCA_036877625.1 of Ambastaia sidthimunki. NCBI lineage: Eukaryota > Metazoa > Chordata > Actinopteri > Cypriniformes > Botiidae > Ambastaia > Ambastaia sidthimunki. The sequence goes on from JAZGTK010000226.1 coordinate 93,175, forward strand.
ACGCTCATCCTGAACTAAACAAAATACAAAAGCATCTCAGAACTCATTGGGCTTACAACAGATATTGAGAAGAGTGACATAACCAACATCTAAGGAACATCTAAGATGTACCTTCTCATTTCTTTTTCATCTCATCAATTGCAAAATAAGACCAGGCAAACCCAGCTAACAGGGAACGTTCTCAGAACATTGGCTAATGTTCTTTAAAAGTTCTCCTGAAGTTCCTAGCAGAACTTTTTTATTTAACATTTTAAGTTGTTATTGGAATGTTTTACAAATACAGAATTAAAAAAGTAAACTAAAAAAACAGAACTAAAAAATGTTTTTAGACAGAAAACTATAATCTGGATAAAAGGGTCAAGACCCAGTATTTAAAACATTAACTACATATGATACTCAGTTCCTACTACTGAAACCAACTGTGTATCACAATGGCATATTATTTATGTTGGTGTTTTGTATGTTGTAGCACTGTATCAAGCCTCCATCCACTTATTTCACCTGCAGTAAGGAAGAAGTACAAAACATAAGATGACGTGAACTTACCTGCCCTGTCTTTCTCTGAAAAAACTGCAGAGCTCTGAAAGAAAGAAAGAAAGAATAAAGAAAGAAAGAAAGAAAGAAAGAAAGAAAGAAAGAAATGATTAATGCTTTGCAAACTACTAGGCAATACAAGGTAAAATAAAAATGCTAAATATGTGGTATATTTTGATATCCCTAAAGTACATCACTTTATCACTTCTGAAAGTCAACTTTTCAGAATTCCTGAAACAGAATTCAGATGATGCTTTATGAGTTCATATTTCACTTTTCATCAGAATCCTGGGAGTACTAGTAAATAGTTGAGTTTCACAATGTAATTCTATAAACATAGTTTACATTTCAAACCAAGCCAGTACAAAACAGCCAACCACCTGTCCCTGGGAGTAAAACACTGTGTGTGTTTGTGTATGTGCGTGCATGCCACCAAGTGCAGCTGGCCAAGAAATAAGGCCATTTGTGTAGTCTCTGCAACCTTGAATCCCCCCTTCATATGAACCAGATACCTCAACGCGCAGACACCAACACACACAGCGAATACACACACACACACACACCTTCATATGCTGTAGGATTCCCTGATAGCATTTATCTTTGTGTGTGTGATAACTCATAATTCATTAGATCATGTGTGTTATTGTTGATAAAGCTGGAAAAGTATGCAAGTATGCATTTTTTAACAAGGTTATAAGACTGAAAAATAACCCTCTGCATATTTTCACCATTATCACACGTCTCAAACTTCAGTGGATAAAACTTGTAGGAAAATACACGAAAGATACCAAAAAAGTGTGATTACACTTTTTCACTGAAAAAAAATGATTAATCTACTCTGTAATAGCTTTATTAAGCCATAAAATTAAGCACAATTGTTCCAAAAAAGTTCCACACAATTGTGGATTTGGTTAAATTGCCCTATTTCCTGAACCAATACATTAGTAAGGACTATTTTTAACTTTCCTTTGTTCGTTATTGTTCAACGATTGTGCTGATTTTTAGGCAACTAAACAGGAATTTCTGTGGTTCTCCGTGTGGACACAGCAGGAATGTCGGGGTCTACATCTATGCATGACCTTCATCCACTGAACCGCTCTGTCCACTGACCTTTGACCTTGTGTAATCCAGAGGTCCCTGGAACAGATCATATTGACAGAAGTGCCTCCATCATCTGCCTCTAAAGAAAGATGCATCCTGTTCTATGAAGAATGTGGCTTTCCCTGAAACTGCCCAGCAACTATTTTAGGTTGTAATGTTTCCCTAACATTTTTGGTTAAAAAAAAAAAACTACTTAAGAATAACATTTTATTTATATATGATATATAACGTTAAAACAAGTTCTACTAATATTTCTGCAAGAATGTTTTTGATAACTCTAAGAACTTGTTAGCCAATGTTAGCCTATTCTCAGAACGTTGTTAGAATGTTCCCTGTTAGCTAGATGGAGTCCTCTTCAAAACATCCCAGCATATTCTTTGTATTTATCTCTCTCATTCTTGTTTTTTTTTACGTTTTATCTCTCTCCCAATTCCTTTATTGCCCTGTTATCACATTCTCTACCTTTATCTGCCCGTTTTTTGTTTCCACATTGCTCACTGCTTTTGTTAACATACCCTCATCCTTGCATCCACCCATCCTCGGCACACAAAGCCAAATGTATGCTGGGAAATATATACACGTATGTAAGATTGGGTTATCAAAAGAGTCTGATGTTAAAAAGGAGTGTTTGCATGTGTGTAGATCAGAGAAAACGAGAGGATATCTGCGTAAATTGGGGCATTTAGGGCAAGATAGCTGCACGATTACAATCTAAATGGACATAGTGTACCGTAGAGGTTTTCTTTAAAAAACATTGCGTAAAACACCTGTCTTTGTTTTTGACGTGTCCCTACTACTGACATGCCATAGCGTGTGTGAGGATCAGAATGTTAACCTGATTTCATCAAGCAGGATGTGTTGCTGGATTAACATCCCTGTTGGTCCTGGAACAACATTTCTATCATCCAATCAGAATTTAGGGTTTGGTTTAGGGTTAATATTAAACCGTTCTTATCAACCTCTCAAGTTCCCTCTGATTTTAGGAGTAGGATATGGGAAAGATTATAATAATGGTAGAAATTATAGTAATACCCAGAAAACAATTTTAGATTGTAAGAAAATTTAACAGAAATTAAACTATTAAGTAACAGAAATGTCAAAAATGTTACTTTGAAAGTTCTAGGAATGTTTAAAACATCCAAATGTTTAGACGTTGTATTAATGTTATAGATTTGCTATATTTGCTATTAAAACTTTTTAAAAATTCTGTAACTTTTTAAAACATTCCACTAACAACTTAACTTTTTTTTAATAGCGTTTTTTGATATATGATATATAATGTTATTTTAAGTTGTTAGTGGAATGTTTTCAAAACGTTATAAAATGAACAAAATAAATGACTAAAGTTCTTTTAACCAACAATAACATTAAAACATTTAATGACTAAATCAAAATAAATGACTAAATGACTAAATCAAAATAAATGACTAAAGTTCTTTTAACCAACAATAACATTAAAACATTTTTAATGTTCATGTTACCAAATGGAAACATTAGGGAAACGTTCCTACAACCTAAACTTATGGGTACACACTTCACCTTTAAACCACCACCTATAATCCACCCAACAGCTTTATTTCTCCACAGCTGAGGACAAATCCACCCATAACATTCCTCTCCTTGTTGATGGTGCTGCCACAGATGTCTGGATAAAGCGTTGTCTTGCACCCAATCTGTCTATGCAAGGAACACACACACAGACACCGGTACACGCAAAACACACACACACACACACACACACACATGCATCCATTTGCACAGAAGGGGCAGATACTCACACATACCTGGCCATCGTTTATCTGAATCACACACCCATAAACATAGATACACTACATAATCAGTAAATAAATCTGTGAAACCCCCCACAAAAACACGGTTCTCATATTCATGGCTAAATAATAACCATAGCAAAGCCAGCTAACGACAAAATAAGCCCCATGCTGGCCCACTGCAAGCCATCAGCAGTAAATTATCCATACACGCTTACACACATATGCAGTGAATGTATGCCAATACCAACACGATTCCAAACTACTGCTTAAAAATTACTCATTAAAATATGCTTTCAAAGGTCGAAACCAGAACAGATTACGAGACCATATTATATAAAATTCTGAATTTGGAGTTCACAAATGCCATGAAAGTTTATGCAGTGGCTAAATTATCCTAGCGTGACTGTGTCTAAATAATAAAGCACTCTGCATTCCTCTGGGTGGAGGCTTGTTGTTTTCTCAAATTCACAGAAACATCTCAAGGCCACCGACTGTAAAATACTATTAATACTTACGAGAGCTTCTGGCATACTCAGAATAACTACATTTGTCTCAGAGCCCTGTTATCATGTGCTATTCCAAACACACCGCCCACCACCCTCATACGAGTGGGAAGAGGCCCGATACAAAAGAACCAAAGAGGGATAGAAATAGAGAAAATAAATGAAGAAATTGAGAGAAAGAGGATCATTAGTGGGCAACCATCATAATTACTGTTGCTCATATTTTAGTTAGCTTTGGCTAACCGTGACTATTAAAATTTGGCACGTAACTCGCCCCCACACTGGTTGTGCTACTGACATGAATGATAACTCAAATCATGTGGGCTGTTGAGGAGAAGTGTGCTGTTACTTTTCTGAGAAAATAAACGTATGGTTTTGGCAAAGGAGAAATCCCGTAGACTTCCACTGATGGAGGGAACTGATCCATATCTACAGTACTTGGGCTTTTGGGCAAAACCATCCTAGCAACTAGCATCACCTAGCAACCACATAGCAATGCATAAAGAAGTTCCCCGATCTCTATAGCAACCACATAGCAACACCCTGGCAACGACCCACAGCATTCTAGTGCAATCTAGGATTTTTGAGTGGGGAAAACCCTTCTTATATTTGACAGAAATGTAAACATTGTTTAATGGTATCCTCTTAAAATTGATTTTCTGGAAAAGATTGTTTATATTGTGGTAATACGGTCCATTGCACTTGCCAGGCAGCAGTGGACCACCCATGTACATATGTCATATGCTACATTTCAGTCATGAGAGTGAGAGGTTTTATGTATGTGAATGTATGTGCAAGTGTGTGTCCCCTGTCGTTACAGGGCAGGAGTGGGTCACATTTTTGGCTCTGTAAGGTCCCTGGGCACAGGTTGTCACGGCATTAGGATCAGAGGTCGTATCAGGTGTCCAACAAAAAACACAACAGGGTAGAGGACTCAATTACACATTTTGTGTGTGTGTTTGGGGGGCTACACAAACAAAATGCAGAAACACATTAAACCAGTTAGTGTCAAGTAGAATTTACTTGGGTATTAAAAAATATGTATTAAACTTTAGTATGTATGTAACTCATCTTGGATATGAATGACAATTTAAATCATACGGCTTGTCGAGAAGCAAGTTATTAATTTTCTAAACAATGACATGTAGGATTTATGAAAACATATTGTAGCAACCACAACACTGTAGCAACCACACAGCATGCTAAAACGCAACTTACAATTTTTGTTGTGAAAACATTAAATTATTTTGAAAGTTCAGTTTTTAGACGTTGAATTAACATTATTGTTTGGCTATAAAACTGTTATTCAACTTTTTGAATTAACCAATCTTCTGGGAACATTCCCTGTTATCTGGAAAAAACCTTAGCAGCTGCCTTGACAACAAACATATAAAATTATTAAAAAATTATTAGAGTGCAAGAGACTATTGTGTGCGTGTAAGCTGAGCAGGTTTAGCAGCCCCCTAGTCTGGTTAAGAATGTACAGCTGGCAGGGGTCAGACTGGCCCACCCAAAGTCTGAGTGGGTAAGGTGTGTGTGCGTGTGTGTGTGTCACCTTCAGTGCAAAGCCACCCTACTGAACCTTCTTTTGGCAGAAACAAATGACTTTCCTATAGATAAGTGTAGCGATAAAAAGATCTATAGACATACTTTGTGTTATTTGCACACAAATAAGGTAGTTTTAACCTCTGCTTTAGGCCTCAGAGAAGATCTTTTTAATGTTTTTATACTCAACATTTATAAATGCAGTTCGTAATGTGTGTGATGTTAGATAGTTGTGGATGCTATCTACACCCCCCACCAGCACCCCGAACCTCAAACATGTTCCATAACTAATGAAGACATTCCTGCACGTGCGCTGAGAAACGTGGGAAAAACCTACCCTCTCTTTTTTCCCCCTTCAAGAATGTTCTTCTCCACAGCTAGAACACCCCCATCTTCATCTCATAATAACTTCCATGTGTTTTATGTGAACCGTTTAGGCAGGAAGTGATGTCATTTGTCCCCCAGGGTGTTACATGATGTAAACTGTAGCCCTGACTCAATGATCACTGTTGACATTACAAGCTAGTTTACGGCACTATTTGGACTTTTCAGAGAAATCACATCCTAATAACTGGCAGTTGCATAAGCAATAAAGGCCAATAGTTTTAATGAGCATTTGAACACATTGACACGCACTTATAGTCCAATATTATTATTCCAGTATTAAAATAGTCCAGTATTTAAACCTACATGTGTCCACATATATGTACACAGTAATGCAGTAATGTTCTACTAACATTACTGCAACAATGTTTTTTGTTAATGCTGAGAGAACTTTTAAAGAATATTAGCCAACATTCTGATAACTTTCCTAGCTGGAGACTTCCTCACTAAGGCTTTGTAAAACTCGGTTATGCCTTGCTTTGAAACAATTTGTTGTACTATACAAATACATTTTATGTGTAATTGATTTAAAACAAACTGGTCAAAATGTTGATGGTTGAATCCTGAATATCTACAAAGGCAAGATCAGGAACCACTTAATCCCAAAGAGCAAATTTCTCTGAAAGTGAAGCATGTTCCCTCCAAAAGTCACTAACTTCACAATGGCTGGCATTTCCCCCCTTTTCCGGCCCTAATTGACTCCGCGGATTAGAGAGAGAGTCGGGATGCTAATCTCTGTGATCCAGTATAATCCAGGCTCCAATAACAATGGAAGACCCTGAATTAGGCAGACGGCACTTTGGGAAAACAACAAACGAGATTCACCTATAGACCCGGATTAGGATGCCATGCAGAGGCACAAGGAGTGAGGCCTGATTTCCCGGCTGGAAAGTGATGTGTGTGTGATTGCAAGAAAGTGACAAAAGGTAAAAAATAAAAGCTATCTTGATACTAAAAATTAACTGCTAGTTTTGTGGTTGTGCACTGGTGGTTTACGTTTAAAACTAGAAAAAAGACTATTTTCCAGTCAGGTAAGTAAAACAGATTCAAATTCAAAGGACAATAAGATTAATTTTATTATCTCATTGTCAAATAGTTTTCTTCTAAGAAGCAGAAACCTCATAAAACACTTTTCTAATAATTGCATTCTCTGTAATACTTTATTTTGCTTCTCAGTTAAATGTATTTTGCAGATAAATGCTCACTGCTCACCACCATACTGTAAATCTAAATATCATCGTGAGCAATACTGCATCATACTTTACTCAAGTAATTGGGAAGTGACAATTACTTAATTAATTACTTAATTAAATACAGTATTCAATTTCTATCACTCCTTAGTCTGTGCCGATTTACTTCACGTTTGTGATTTAAAGTTATCTGTGCGCTCACACGCAGGGGACGCTGCCACGCAAGTTTTTAAATTTTACAGCGCTTCATTGAAATTTATAGTCAACAAATGACTGTACTTTATTTTGGCCACTGTCTTCTGTTTGATATGCAAATATGACACCCATTCCGACGGATGAAAACCCCTTTAGACAGATAGAGTTTTTATGCTGAGGCCCCTGGGGGCCCCAAACAAATATATTGAGTTTTCCCCATGCTGAGCCAATGAGCTATCAACACCACACTGCTGGCCAAACACACCAAACGTCTTGTGCCCCTGACGGGCTTCAGTTACAAGATGAAAGTGGGCCGAAACGTTCAGATTTCTGGCTCATGTGAGTCGAGAGTAAGAGAAGAGACTGTATTACAGTCATTATAACACACAGAATGTACAGTATCACAGATCTACATTATGTGATCTGTCATGTTGGGACTGGTGATAGAATCCATTCAGATAAATGAATGTTATTAGTCATCGACTACTGGAAATACTCACAGAAGACTCTGTGGAAAAGAAATCAAAGGGTGTGTTCTTTATGCACAGAGCGATGGCATATTCACGAGGCGGCTTAGATGTTTTCCGTGGCTGACGGCGTCTCCAAAACACAACTGTCTCATTCTTTTCAATCCTATTACATAAATCGAAATGTCAGAGCGGGCTTTTGTGATGAGTAAAATCAAATGATATCATTTCATTCATGTAAAGCATCTGTTCTATCTCCTTTTATTCTTCAAAACATAAACACAGAGACTGAGAGAGAGAGACCTTGTTTTGAGCCATCAGAATGTCTGATACAGCACCCACGACCTTGAACATTTCGGAAAACAGCGATTTCCTGTTGAAGGTCAAAAAGAGGTGAAGTTTTCCACATCCTTCTCTGAAAACAATCCGTTCTTGCTGTTTTGCTAGCTCTCTCTCTAAAGGCAACTTTTACTCATTTAAATTGTAATGAAAAATGCTTTTATTTCCGCTCCTGTAAGAGCAGCCAAGGTAAATTATTTATAAACTCTTAGGCAAGATGGTAACATAATTTAGACATGAGGGAGTTTTTAATTATTAAATATTACACTTAGATCTACAAATGAATCCTGTTTGGGAGAGTAAGTGGTCATTTGTGTTTGTGTGCAGTGAAGAGGCAGCTGACATATAACATGCAAAGCTACAAATAACACATACAGTAAATACGGTAAAGTGTGCATTGTAAATGAGACAAAACTTGAAAGCACTTCTTTAATCTACAATTTCCAACAAAAATGTTAAAATAAAAAAAGTCAAAATATCCTGATTTTAAGCCTTGTATTAATGTTATTGCTTATTTATAAGTTATTTAAACAGTTTTTAAAATGCTCTAGTAACTACTTAAGAGTAACGTTTTTGATATATGATAGATAACATTAAAAAATCTACTAATGTTACTGCAAGAATGTTTTTATGACTTTGAGAGAACTTGAATGTTAGCCAACATTTTGAGAACGTGTTCTGTTAACCGGGTAGCTATGTGTTGTAGTTTGTAGTTGTGTGATTGCTCACTGTACATGTCAGACAAATGGCATGTTGTCAAGTATGCAGGTGGTTCAGAATAAGCTGCATTATGGACCAGAATGTTAGTCAAAGGTCCATGTGAGATTCCCCAGCATTGATACATGTGTGTGTGTGCTAGAAGGTCAAACGGTTAACCATACACATATACTCCAGCTAACACTTCAAACACGTCACTACGAGTCAAAAGACTTCATTATTCTGTATTTGACAGCTACTCTCGGCATGTATTTATTTAACTTTCTCTCGTCCTAGTCATGACGGCTTGAAAAGACGGCACGTACCGAGCGAATACCGTCAAGTTTACCAAGCATAACTTTGCTTTGATACCTCTGATGTGTTCCACTATTCCACTTTGACTGTCTCTCACGCAGCCTCTCATCTTTCTCACAAACGCATCCAGAATGAGCACACACCCAGCTAACACATTTTTAGGTTGGAAGAACGTTTCCCTAATATTTTCATTAAGTAACGGAAACGTTAAAAACGTTATTTTGGAAGTTCTAGGAATGTTTAAAACATCAAATTTTTTAGATGTTGTATTAGCATTAATGCTCATATAAACATAAATTCTACTAACATTACTGCCAAGATTGCTTTTGGTGATGCTTTTTTAAGATAATTTTTAGAGAATGTTAGCCAACGTTCAGAGAACGTTCTCTGTTAGCTGGGTAGTGACCCCTCAATAACCATCAATCTGGTCATTCACTGTCACTTTGCATGGTGACAGCGAGCAACATACATTAGCAGTGAAGGGTAGCCACGAACTTCTCGACTGCAACGCTTCATCAGTGTTTAACATGCCTTAGCACCAGCAAAGGGGTTTGCGTGCAACTGCTGTGTACGTGCTAGTTAGCCTTTGTGTGTATGCAAGTGTGTGTGTGTATCACCAAAGCTAATCTTTCATGTGTTTACCTGGTACATTAATGTAATCCTGTGAGGAATGGCAAGAACGAACAAACAGAACGGTGTGTAACTGGACGCTCACACACACACACACACACAAACTTGATGGTCGCAGACACTGAATAAGTGTCAGTATAAACAGTAGTTACTCATGTAAACATGACTTTATCCGCGCGTCTGTTTGATGTCATGCATGCTTTGCGCTGTGATGCCTGCATGCGTGTCTGCGGGTGCCTGCTCAAACATGCAAGCTTGCATTCCCCGTGCCATACATTATAGTGTTTAAATTATCCTCTCTCTCTCTGTCTCTCCTCTGTCTCCATCTCTTGTCTCCTTGACCTCTTTGAGTCTGAGCTCTCTGCTATGTTGACCCATTAATCAAGATTAAATAGATACAGACATTAGCTTGCTTCGTTTTTTCCATGACCTCAGTCAGGATGGCTACAAAATGAAAGATAAGACAAAAAAGAATCAAATTAAGATAAAGAAGAAATCCGGGTAGAGACTCCACTTATCAACTTCAAAGGCTCTCAGTTTAGACTCACCTTTAAAATATTTATTTTATACATTTATATGCACGATGTGGTCAAAAGGTATGTAGACAACCCCTTCCTATTAACTGCTTGGGCAATTCCAGTAATGTGCAAATATTATGTGTAATAATAATGATGTAGAGAACTGTATGCTTTCAGCAACAGTTTGGGGAGGAAGCTCTTCTGTTTGAAAAAACCCCTGTGCGCAAAAAAAGATTCATATAGAAGTGCAGAACTGGGTCTGGTGTGGAAGATCTTCCCAGCTAACAGTTTTGGGTTGTAGGAACATTTGCATGAGGTTTTTATTAAGTAACAAAACATTAAAAATTTTATTTTAAATGTTCTGGGAATGTTCAAATTAAATGAACGTTATTGCTTATTATTTTAGCATTTTTAAAGTGTTAACACTGTTAATGTTAAAGCAGAAATATTTTTCGATAACTAGATAATGCTAGCCAACGTTCTGAAAATGTTCCCTGTTCATCCAAATTCCAACCACAATGTGTTAATTCATCCTTAAATGGTCTTCAGACTTGTGCAATTAAGTTGAAAGCACATAATCTTTAGAATATCATTGTATAGTATAACATTTGTGGAACAGCCAAACCATTTATTTAGTAGGGGGTGTCCTCATACTTTTGGCCATATAATGTATCTTTTAAATTTTCAAATAAATTAATGAACTGGCTGCAATAATTGTATTGATTAATTATATTGATTAACTAAACTTTACTTACAATTAATAATTTTATTCAAATGATATGATGCCATAATAATAATAACTCACACAAATACTAATAATAAGTACATGGTTTGCAGTCAGCAGAGCAGGTCAGCTTTTTACTGGTGTAAGAAACACCTTTACATACCATTCATGACTCCCAGAACTGGTTAAAATGCTTGTCAATCATCTCTTGTGCACTTTAAAGTGATTCTGTTGGTTTTGAAGAGGCCACTGAAGTGTCCAACGTTTAGACATGGATTTCTGTATGCTGAATAACAATGTAAACACTCAATTAAAGGGGTGTTGTGGTGCCAACAGCCACTTCAAAGTTTACTGAGAAGAGACTCTCTCTCTCTCTCTCTCTCTCTCTCTCTCTCTCTATCCCTCTCTCTCATTTTCTTTCTTTCAGATGGGATACAGCTGCTGGAACATGATAATAACACCCTTTACTGTTTGCCAACTTCCACCAGCTGAAACACACGAGAAACATTCCCTAAGATCTTCCCTCTGGTGTATGCACACGTCTAGCTATATGTCTATGTGTGTGCGCATGTTCAAGAGACGGACAGAATGGCTATTTTTGTGAGTCTGAGCTCAGAGTAACAGTCATTGGCCATTACATGCTTGACTCAACATTTCAGAAACTCAAGGCCAACAACACTTTAAGTGTCAGAAAGAGGCAGAGAAACGGGAAGAAATGGACAGTGTTATGTCTGTACACGTGGACAACGTTTAAAAACGTCTGTTTGAACAAGAGAAAGTTTGAAGCAGAAACAAAGTTGTTAAGTGAAAAGTAAAAGCATGGAAAAAGGGGATAGTCACGGATTAAACACAGTGTAGTTTATCAATGCTTAAATCATAATGGCTTAAGAGTAACATTTTTGATACGATATATATTATAACGTTAAAAAATTCTAGTAACGCTACTGCGAGCTGCAAACGTTTTTAAAAAAACTTGAATAAAATACTTTTCAAAGAGAATGTTAGCCAATGTTCTGGGAAGGTTCCCTGCTAGCGGGGATGTTTTAGAGTGCATATTGGTGATTCATAGGTCTGAGTTTAACTAACCTCATTCTTTGGTCTAGCCCCAGAGGTCCCTGAGGGTCCTGATGAAGACAGTGATGATGAGGAACGATATATTGGAGTGTTTAAAGACTGGGAGGAGGCAGAAAGACTTCCTGCTGAATCCAGAATTTCTACATCAACTTCCTGTTCAGGTAAAGAGTTACATTGTCTCAGTATATAAAAAAACATCTAACTGTAACTATAGGGTTAGATTGTTTAATGTCACATATTACCTGTATAACATAGATCTAGTAATATTAAAAGATAGTTGTTGAGCACTATTTCATAATTCATAGCAGGAATTTAATTATTAAGAAATTAATGAG